>JAQGBH010000312.1:0-58013 GCA_034698265.1 Sminthurinus aureus | reverse complement strand
GAGGGGGGCGGTAAATCATTTGGGGGCGGTGTTTAGTATCACCCTGAAAACTCGCTTTTGGATTTTTGCAAAACAAAATACAGAAATAAAATGGTATTAGTTTATACCTCAATTAACTTAATGTGCTTACAACTTACAGCAAATAAATGATATATTTAGTCTTATAAGTACGTGATTTTTAGATAGTGTTTTACAGTTTTTTCAGCTACCACATAATGGTATTTCATAGTCCGCTTAAATTGTGTTTACTTTCATCATCATCCACTGGTAATTTACTTGACAGAGTAATTTTTTATTCCCTGAGACATAGTCAACAATTAAATTTTTGTACTGCTACACGATTGAAACCTGGACCTAAACCAACTTTTACACGTGAACATTTTGAAAAACAAGGAAGTAGAATAGCCAGGCTTTTAAGTAAGTGTCGAGATTTGCATTTATTTTATAATTGAAACGTATGTATCATGCATCTATATATAGTTCATAATTTTGATACTTGATGATATTTTGATTTCATTTTTGTGATAACAGTTTGATGAACATGTGTATTATGGATTTGTTGTTTTTTTATGTATTGAATAGATATTGATGAGAAGCAAGGCAGGGACATTTTTCAAGCAGCTGCTTATGTAGCAAAAGTTAAAGATGAAAATATTTTACAAGTAATGAAAGTTTTAGAGGTATGTGTCTTTACAAAAAGAATTAATTTTATCCACTAAGTTTTGTCTGTCCTTTGGTGTCTTCGTACGCATAATATTATCGGTAATGATAACGATTAACTAATTATTGTTTTTGCTTTTTGCTCAAATGTTTTACAGAAATTCCAAGTTCCTCCATCATATGTTCTAACATATCCAAGACTACTTTGTACAAAACCAATTTCGTTGGAAAGTGATATTGCAATATGTAACGAGATCGGCATCAAGTTGTTTCAAGGTCAAGAAGCTGGGACAGACAAGTAAGTTTTTTGTTGTGAACCTAGATATTTTACAAAAACAAACACACAAACAAAAGTAATATATAAAATATTACAGTGTGACCACTTTTATAATATGTTTTTTGTCTTTGTTATCATTTACATATAGGATGTGCATAATAAATAGGTATAGACTATTAAAATTTGAAACTGTCGCAACTTTGAAAAGTAAAAAATTACTTCCACATGATTGTGATGTTACTAAAAAATTAGTCAACCTCTTAGAAATGAATGATGAAGCCGTTCACAACTTGTATGAATTTCTTCCGATAAGCCATGATAATGTAAGTGTAACTTTTAGTTCCAGAGTAACTACATGATATATACTAAGGATATACATCGATTAGCAAAACTAGTATGATAGTATAATATTGAATATAAATACATTTTGTTACAAGAAGAAACTACTTTGATATTATGCATATTACTCAAAATATTACTTACTCATGTAAATTATATAATATATGTCTATTATTTTCTTTTATACATAACATTTCAGATTCATTTACAAAGTTTACGTTACCATATTATGTCATACTACTTGTCTTCAGCCCTTAATTGTAGTCTAAGAGATGCACAAATTATTATCAATAGGTATGCAAGTAGTGATCATCGAAGTTTTGAAAAGACTCGACAAGTTTTGAAAATTCTACAAAATAAATTTCTTTTCACAAGCAAAATGGTGAGTGCCTTGTATTTTAAACTTTACAATAAATGTCTCTTAAAGTTATGATTATGATCTATTATGAAGTATTATGTATGTTTCATCTTTCTTTGTTATTTTTGGCTATCGTCAATTTATTTTTTACTATTTCAACTATTTTCTACTTTCTAGATTATAAATTGTGATGCTATTTTCAAAGCTCACCCAGTCGACCTGTTAGAGTTATACAACACAGTAAAAACCATCTCTCATGAACCAGCGTTGAAAGTCATTCAATCTCGTCCTAAAATAATCCTACAACGGGCATCTGCACTCCAAGAGATTGAAAAATTAATTCTTGAAGATTTTGGATATCCTGTAGAAGCTTTAAAAAGACGTCCAGAAATTTATACATTATGTGCACGAACAATCAGAAAGAGATTAGAAGAAATAGAAACCATCCCTCATTTTAAAACCCTTAAATCTCATCCCGCTTCCCTTTCAATCGTCTATTATTTCAATAAAGTCAAACAACGTACAACGGAAATACATATAAATAAAACTCCATACGTTGCTCCCTCACTTCACATGCTCACTACTGGGTCTTTCAATTATAAAAGGTTCCTTGAAAGCGGATTCAAACCACATGGAAAAGACCTTATTGTAGTTTTATCAAAATATTTTAAAGATAAAAAACGATCACAAATACGAAATTACCTTTCAGTGCATCCTCATTGGATTGATGTTCCAATTAATGAGGCTGAAGGGGTCATAAAATATATTTCTAGTATTGAGGAAATATCAGAAGACTCTTTGTTTGATGCTCTTCCAATAATTTTATATCCAATAGAGAAAGTTAAAGACTGTATAAATACTACTGTAGAAAGTGGAGAAGCTACTTTGAAAGATTCTTATTTTCTTCAAATGGTTCTTTATTTCCTGGAAAAAAGTGTTCATTTTACTGGAGATGGTATCTGGAGAGGAACATCAACTCAAATACCACCATCAAAATATGAAGATGTAAATAACAACTCTGAATTTGATTTCATTCTTAATGAAGCTGATATAAATCATAGCGAGGAAAATCCTCATCAAGAAGAGTAAACAAAAAAAACAATTGCTTCGTCTGCACATAGCCACAACATAAAATTACAACCCCATTAGCATGATCAATAATATAGTAGAGGAACCAGACTGAAAATCCAGTACCTAGTAGTAGGTCAATAATATGTTATACATTATAAATTATAATATATTTATTATTATTTTAGACGATTCCTACAATTTGAAGTATATTATTATACAATCTATTTATTAGAACAGAATTTTATAGTAAAATCTTTATGACAAAGTCAATGTAACGATAATTTATTATAACTAAAAGATGATATAATATTATATTGTATACTTCTCTACATATTATTATGTTATGTAGTAGCCTATTTAAAATACCATTTTTTTTATTGTTAAAGAACTTATGAACAAACGTATGAAAAATGGATTTGAACTAAGAAATGAATATTATTAAAAATTAAAAGTACTCTCGTTATATTGAAAATCACTGTAGTACAGGATTATTTTCAAACTTCAACTCATGGACACAACTAAAGTAGAAAGTAGTGCACGTGTAGAAGATAGTAAAGGTCACTTTTCTATCTGAAATTGCATTCATAATCAATTCACTAATGATTCGTTTGACTTTCACACAAACCTCTGTCAATTATTGCCATCCTAATTATTCATTATTCTCCTAATCTGTGTAAGATACAACTTATGTATTATCATTATTGTTTTTGTTGTTAAATTTGATTGATGATCCCAGTGTTGAAATCTCGTGATGTTTCACGTTCGTTTCCTTCCTATCAATTTTTCCTTTCAAAGATTTATGACGCAGAATAAGCAGAGGAGAGGTAATTTTTTTATACGTGAATCATGGATAGCATGAAAGTTTTTGTTTCATATTTCTTTTAATGCAACATATAAAGCATAATTTCTATAATGTACATTGGCGTTATAAGAACTCTTCAATAGATATTACATGTTGTGTCACATTTATATCAAGGTAGAGATGCACGATATACATACGGAAGAAATCTCATAATTGAATGTCTCACTTTCTTTCTCTCTACTTTTTACTCAGTGATAATTCCTAATTCCTCAAATTTCCCGTGTTCACCAGACCACAAATATATACATGCATATGTATTGTATCTGCATTGCACCCTGGCAAAAGAGGACGAATTGTGATTTCCAGTGAATTTGCAAATATATTAGATATTGTACTGTTTACGGTAAATGATAACTTTAAGTAGAGTTCAACAGAGTTCGTGTGTATGTAGTATGTACATTAGAGTGTGTGTAAAAGTTGTACAAATAATGCACCTTAGAAAATTCCCAATGACTCACCCAATTCTTTCCATCTGTACATATTATCCATTGTCAATATTATTTATTACCCACTTTCAATTTTACATGTCCTCATTTAATTGATTTTCAAATGCATTATGATGTCTAAGCGGATGGAAAACACACAGAAAATGGGAGCAGCAACTAAGGAAAACTGAAAAATTCCAATTAACTATTACATTGTCCATCGGAGTGGGAACTTCTATTCATGCATTTATATATTTAACTTTGACATGAGCTGGTGTTGTCTCTACACTTTACACTCTACGCACGCATGTAGGCGGAACCTATGTATACATATGTATTATGTAACTTGTAAACATTACATTCCGGATTGATTTTTGTGAGATAAAATAACAATTAAGATGATGACGGTACAAGTAGCTGATGAAGCCGACTCGAATATAAAGTGAAACTTGACCACTGCTAATGACACACACAAGTTTTGGGCTTCCAACTTGCAACTAGAGAAAAGTCATTCACCAAGAAACACAAAGGAAAGGGAAAACAACTTCTTAAAAATGAAGGTAAATATTTGAAATAGAATTATTACTTGCATATTACTATTTTCCAAAAAATCAAGAATAATGTTATTTAATCACACTTTCAAATTACATTTTACAAAATCAGGCGACACTTTTGGTCGTTTTCGCCGTTATTGCTGTCACTGTGGCATCCAGTGTGGATGTACAGCAAGACAAAGCAAACGTTGAAACAGAAAGGAGTGGAAGGCAACTAGGATTTTATTTCGGCATTGGTAATCCCTACGGAGGTTATGGATGGGGAAACGGATGGGGAAATGGTGGTAAGTGACAGCAATTCAATGTGGAGTTTCATATATACAAAAACATCTATACACTAGACATTTTTCAGTCAGTTAGTGTCCTTCATGTTCAAAAAACCATGTAATTTCACACATGAATTTTTCCCCGAATTTCGATGTTGGACGTCTCTAACTTACGCATTCTGTTTGTTTTTTTCAACGACAAAGGTTGGGGAGGTGGTGGATGGAGAGGAGGTAAATATATTACACTGATAATTTTCACACAGTATTTTCAACAGGAACTATACTAATGCCGTGTTTGATTAATGATTGAAATTGCTTTTAATTCTTTAGGCTGGGGAAATGGTGGTAAGTGTTTCTTTTCAAAATAGTTGTCTCATTATAATTACCGACTTTTCTCTGGCTAAAATATTAATGCTGTGCCATTGCCCTAATTGCGGAAAAAGGTTGGGGTGGACATGGCTATCATGGTGGTTATCATAATGGTGGTTATCATAATGGTAGTACAAAATTATTACAAAGTGTAGAAAATAACATGTAGTTTAATTTTCAAACGACCTTCTTTCTGTATGATCAATGATAATTTAATTGTTTAATTTTTAATTTTTTTTTTTTTATAGGATGGGGTGGTATGTGAAATTGACATTTTTTATTGATAAAAATTGCACAATATATTTTGTTATAATACATTTCAATTTTCTTTGTGGTAATGAAATACTTTTGTCTTAAAAATCTATTAATGCTAAAAAAAATAGGAGGATGGGGAGGTGGATATAATGGTGGTAAGTCCAATATTCTACTCATTGTTCCTAAAAAATTTTGACAGTTTGCCGTTATAGAACATTTTTGACTTGATTTACTTAAACTTGATTTTTCTCTTTCGTTATAGGATGGGGTGGTAAGTTTTGCATTTATATTTTGTAACAATACGCTACAGTATTAGAAATTATACTATCGATTTTTCTTTGGATTAATTCTTACGTTTTTACTTAAAAAAACGTTTGATTAATTCAAAAAGGTCGGAGAGGTGGATGGGGTAAAAACTAAAATGTTAAATTTTGAAATACTCATTGTAAAATACGTGTAAATAAGAATGAAATATTGTATAGTAAAACACTAATACTATTGAACTAAAATATATAACAGGATGGCGGAAATAAATAAACGTCCCAGTAGGATCTAGGATATTCTCCGTGCCGACCTTTGGATAACATGTAACTGGATCTTCCCTTTTGAATATCAAACAATCAAGTATTTTGAGTTTTATGTAATCATTAGTAAATATAAATGAAGCCGCTAGAAATTCTAAACTTAAACAAGAATAAAATAAAACAGATAAGATATTTTGCGTTCTTCACAAGTTCTGTACTTTCTCCTTTTACTTTCACTTACCTATGAGCGACTATGTATAGTTACTGGTTACTGACGACTGACGACTGATGGAATATAGAATGAAAAATGAATTAAGAAAGAATTAAGTATCAAGAATCAAATTATTATGCACTCGTTGTTATTGTTTTCCTTTTTGCTTTATTGATTTCAGTTTCCACTGCATGTGTATATTTACATAAAGAGAAAGTTGTTCAGTAATCAATCTGTGTAATATATTAGCTACTCTTTCTTTGTCTTCTATTTTACTGGTAAATGGCACCACTCATTGTATTGTAGTTGTATTTTTTCTTAGAACCAGAGAATCTTATTAATCTAGAGTAGGCTAATACTGTACACTTGATACTTGATTACACCCAAACAACAGGGCAAATGTCAAAATCTGATATCTGATCACATACAAGTTTTCAAAATTCTGTGGATTTTAGCTTGCGTGTAATCAAGTAGCAATTGTACAGTATATTTTATTATTAGCCTGATCTACAGTATTCCTGTTGATTATGTAAAAATAACACACGAATTTCTATCACATCACATACAAATTACAATTCATATTTCATATTCATATAGAAAATTGTCGAAAAGTTTCCCATATATACACTTTTTTTTTTACAAACACATGAGGGTCATTGATTCATTGATATTAGTTTAGCTGAAACGTTTTTCTTGCGTTTTGGGGCATTTTGTGTTTATACACATAACAGGGGTAAGTTTAATAACTATAATATATTATATTAATAATTAATTAGGCGTGGTACAAGTAATCTGTATAGTTACATCTATATCTACTTTCAGTTTTCACAATCTTCGGTACATATGAATAGGAGGTATTTTCTAACTGCATTATTGGTTTTTGGTTGCTATTTGCTATATTTAACATAACTATTTATTTTATCTATTCTACCTACTTCATAAAAATACGTAATACATCTAAGAAAACTAAAAGCATAATAATGTGGTACTCAATTATGCATACATGAACTGTGATTGTATAATATTATATTAGTTTTCACATCACAACACAGTGGACAGTAACACACAATATATTATACTTACATCATAGTATTATCATTTCAGGCTTAAATAGCATCTCATTCTGTATTATTTCAGTCCAGTAAACAGGTATTTGTATTTTTTATACATAATCATATGAACATAACCAAATGAATTCCGTTACAATCATTGATTTGTCATCAGATGAGGATACATAATCATGTAAAATCAAATATATTTAAAAGTTTCACTGACAACTCAACTGCACAAAACACAAAATGTATGTATAGTGTGTAGTTGTTGCTTTTTAGACATGATATTTTCATATTTTATGTTTTTACGTGTTTAATTTTGGAATCCAATTTCATTGTTATTGGTTATACCTGCGAATTTTTACAAAGGTGGTGGATTTTATAGATGTCAGAACAAAACAGAAGCTGAAAGCTGAAATCATATTTGAGAAAAATTGATACAGAAATTAGAAAGGTAAAACTGCATGGAACATTAATATGCAAGTTCAGGAGTAAATAATATTATACTACTTTTAGTTAATTAGCAACCCTTTTATCTTTTATAGCTACATCATGTTCCACATGTCCCACACGTAATCATAAATATATTATGCATATTTTAAAGTGTGTAATGTATATAACCGACTGTTTAGAGTTTAGAACATGAATGTCCTAAACAAAAAATGACTAGAATTTAGAATCTACCTTTTCATGTGTATTTAGTAGTTATGATTTATGTACACTCCTTTTTGATTTTTAGTAAAGATATTTATGTACAAGGCATAAATATTTACAAAACAAAACACAAAATACAATACAATAAACAGTCATTAATGCTTGTGTGGGTTTGTCCAGTTGACAAAAAAGTTGTCCGTATTTTCTCATCCTTTTTGCAAAACTGCTCATGTATCTACAAAATGTTCAGTGAAGAAAAAATGGGTTTATAGAAATATTATTTTATCAGTCATTCGCATAAAAAACAAAACACCTCTCGAGTTTATATAGTTATTTGTAACTTTGAAACAAAATGGTAAATTGGGTAATATATTATATTTACAATGAACGAAACAAACAACCAATAATTTATATTTATACGGAGAAAGTAAAGCGAAAGTTTACATGTGGGAGAGTTGCATGCTACATCATGTCTATATGATTTTAGTATCTACTTTTACAATGTACATGTTTAGGTATAATTTGTTCGGTAAGTTGTATCAATGACATAGGTTTCAGGTATAGATTTTATACATCTTATTGATGTTTGGTTATAAATTATATATACAATATACAACTAAATCTAAATACATTATAGCTAACTAAAATATATTACATGTATATACAAAAAGAATGATTGTACATTGTACAATTTACATAATATTATGTATATTATACAATTTACAATTTACATTACAGCAGAAAAGATTGAGAAGAGTAAATTTTCTGAAAATCTTGATTATTTGTGTGTTGTATACGCATTATATATTATTATTATTATGTGTAGGATGTAAAAGTTTGGCCATTTTGATTCGAATGAATATCCGGTGGTTAGTTCTTGTTAGTTTTATATTAGTTATTACATTTCATTGTCTTATAGTAATGCACAGCATATGTAGAGTGTCCAAAATCTTATATTCGACATCCAACACTATATATATAAATTCATTCCGAGTAGAATTGAATCTTTTATCTGAATGATAAAATATGCTACTTGTTTAAAAATTACACTTTAAATGTATAATAAGTGCATAGTTGTAGTGTGTTTACAGTTGTATTAAAAGTTAAATTATTCTTAGTAATTAACTATGAGTTGCACATTACATCGTGTGGTAAATATATTATTTTTATACTTGTACAAGTTAAAATCTCAAAAGTCTCGCATATTGTTAAATACGTAAAATAATTAATATAATAGTTTGAAAAGTAATAAATGCGTGATTATTGTAGTGGTTACACAAATAAAGAAGAGTAAAAGCACCTGAATTCTATATAAATATTATACTTTTAGATTTTAGATAGTATACATAATAAACCAGTTGAGTTTTGCCAATCAAATTAAATACACATTATAATTTTGTACAATAATTACAAATAAAACACCAAAAAAATGGAGGATACTAAAATTACATACTATATAATTATACAGTAATATACATATGTACAAGGCTTAACTAGACATTCAAAGGAAGCCTGATTATCTCATAATATTATGAGAAGACTAGATTAACTTTTAAATATATTATTATTACTAATTATTATGAATGACTCAAATGGTTATATTTATAATTTATAGCAATAAAAATATATATGGCTATAAATAATAAAAACTTTGTCAATTTCAACAAAAAAAAAGTACCCTACTTATTATGAAACATATTATCATGTATGCACAATACACAATGTACATGATACATGATATATTATGATAAATAAAATGATAAGATACATGCAAGGATAAAGTAATATGATAGTTAAAATACTCTCTTCGTTCTACTATATTACAGTAAATCCGACCACCTGAATATGCTAAAGAGGAAACTACAACCTAGGAGAAAATTTACAAGGGAAACTTGAAACAAGAGTGTTCCACTATTTTTATGCTTTGAATTTCTATCACCCGATGTGTCTATTGTATTATGTTCATGGTCTTCATAATCCTCATGATCAATTCCATTACCATGACTGTCCCCTTCAAAGGAATTGGTTGTAGATTCATACAAGTCAGCGTCACTATCATCAATTTCATTATTCTCATCATCCGACTTCCTCATAAGATGATCAATCTTGTAAAATTTGATTTTTCTACGAGCAATGGCTTGAGTTGGTCGGAAATTATTCACCAAGGGTTTTCCATGACTGTCTTTTAATCTGCGGAAAACGTTGAGCTGCAACCAAACAACAAACACATATTAAAAACATTTTAAATATATATTATGAGCATACACTCAAAACAATTATTGCACTCATAAAGAAAGTAAAAGTATAACTGTTGAGGATTTTAATCTTTGATTTTGCTATGAAAGACATTATAAAAACATTTTTGTACCTGGTCTTCAGAAATGCCAATTGGTTGACGGAAAACAGACCACACAACTTTTTCAGCACAAGCTGGAGTAGTGAGAGACCCTTCATAACGCCAAAGGTCTAATTTCTTTGGAAGTAACGACGTTAAATTCAGTTTTCCTGCTGTTTCTTTAGGTACTAAACTTTTGCCATGATCAGGCTCAAACACTAAAGGTATACTTTGAACGACCGACTGAAGTGCTGGATTATCTTCTGGCGTAATCTAAATCAATAAAAAATGAAAAAATAAAACAATGAAAAATTGAATGACTGAATCTCTGAACGAACGTACAATTACTGTAGTGAGAGTTATTCTCTAGTGTGTACAAGTATTTATGTATTACCTCAAAGAAAATTCCAAGCACTGCAACAGCTCGTCGATTATTATCCGAAACGGCTGCTGTTAAACTTTCATATTTATCTGAATAATGAACTAAATGTAATTCCATTGGGTAATGTTTCCCGTCCACTGTGTGCTCGGAGCCAACTTTATCTTCCCTGCCCCAATGAAAGTGCATCTAGTTACATACGATTCACAAACACATAATATTATTTAAACATAATGTAAACATTAAACATTAATAAAATCTGGTGCACATTTTCCAAATCGATGTATTTGAGTCAATTTACTACGTTGATGTTTTTGTGTTTTGTGTATTATGTACCTGTGCAAAGACGTAAGATCCTTTGAATCCATCTCCATCAATAAGGCAATTGGAAACTGAATTCTCTTTTATTTGTACTTGAACTATAATAATTAAGTAAATAGAGCGGACAATCAAATATTAGCTTATATCACCATCATCACCATGCTTTTTGCTCTCCTCTTTCATAGAATTTATTGAGATTTGAGATGAAAGTGAATTTCTTACCAGTGTGTCCATTATTTATAATGAAGAGTTTTTCATACACTCGAAAGTAGTCGTTGTCAAATCGAAGAGTTCTGTTCCCTTGGCTCTCTCGAATTAACGTCGCATTTAAGTCTATAGGAGACTGGGACTTGCCAGTTTTACATGCTCCTTCCCAGTGACTCGGTCCGCAATCTCCTTCGTAGCACCAGTCATGACCTATTAATATAAACACATAAAATAAAAAGGATAAAAAAATGATTTGCATTATTTTTTGAGTTGATGATAGAAAAGATATAATATCAAGAACAAATACAAAATATAACCAGTACTTGGTAGTACCAGGAACTTATAAACTTGCTAATCTATTGTTCTTTTTTTAAATTAAATATTAATTAATTTTAAGTTGAGCATTTTTGTTCTCAACAAAATTGTTAATAACACAGAATACACAGATATGAGATTTGTCAAGCATTTTCAATGTCTATTTTGTACACACTACACATTACACACGTGGACCCATTTTGTAATTATCATTGACTATACATTATACATCCTTTAAATACAATTCATTTTCATCCTACAAGTACACACTGAAGATAAGGAAATTTCTTCGTTTTTTCATCATACCCAAGCACCAAACATGCTTTAGCTAATGCTCCCTTGTTTCACAAAGCACCGTAATAACACATAAATACATAAACTCATGTCTCCGATTTCGGTTCAAGGCTCAATGAAATGCCCCAAATCGATTAACAATGAATGAAAAGTTACGTTGATATGGTCAATGCTCAATTTCCGCGTCCTCCCATGACCATTTACTCGCTAATATTGTGTAATCCACGATGATTCCGAGTTCCATGTCCTTATTCCCTGTTCCTTATCTGTGTGTTCTACATATATCACAACTACTCACTGCATACTCGAGTTATTCAATACTCAATACGCCAACTCACACTAGGAAGTCGGAAAGCGAAAGCGGCTAGTGAAGATAACGGGACACAAAAAACAGCATGGTAATTTCATATTGTGTCATTCAGCATTCAGCCTAAGCACAGCAAAATAATGGACACGGCACGTGAAACATAAATAATAAATATGAACCTAATACCGAGAAACATTCTTTTCCTTCATTGATAGTCCAGAGTTCAGAGTCTAGAGTCTAGAGTCCAGTAATAATTGCAGCAATAATTGTCTATTACGTGAATCGAAACAACTATATCGATTTCCGGGATTGTTCTACTTTGCCTGTGTATCTATTCAGCTATTCTAACGACAGAAATGCATCGAAACTCCAAACTCGAAAGTCACCTTTTGCCACACACCAAAAACTAGCAAAGAACGAAAAGGAACAAGAAAGAACAGTCTTAAATATTAAATATAGGGAATATTGGAGTTCACATTCCTCGTATAAAATGCTAGTCAATACACCACGTTTTTCTATAGAACTGATACGCTTAATTTCTCATTAGTCATTATTCATTATGCATGAAGTAACGTCATCGACATAATATTAAATTATGTACAACACATAACACTTTTCCCTTTCTTTCCTAAGACAATTCCAAATTCCAAATCCAACATTTCTTACTTCTTACACAACAGCAATTCTGCTGGACACCTCGGAAAGTAATGGACAGTGGACATACATTAGACGTTATACAGCTCAACACGAGTAACGGTTAACGGTCGTCCATTCTTTATTCTCTATCGCTTCAATGTCAATAAAAACTGCACTTAGCACAAATGTCAATGCTACATAAATGATAAATGCGTATAGTATATAAAATATAATGCAGAGTGTTCTAGAAAAACCGTCAAGTACGTACACAGTATACATGTATGGAAAAAATCGATCCCGTGTTACTGTACTGTAATTACCAAAAATCAGAAATGGAATCCTTTTGCGATTTTGCATGTTGGTACTGTCTATACTGTTTACTGTTGTGACGAGCCCACACCCAAAGTTGCAGTATAAGTAAATACAGAATAGAGAATCAAGAAAGGTTTTTCATTGGAATTTGTAATACATAATTATTAATAATATACACAAAGCAAAAAGGAATTAAGTCTTCTCATTTTTTTGTCAACTACAACTTTTTTATACGTTAAACATTAAACATTGGATTTTGTGGGCTGTATATTGTACATAATACATAGATGAAACCAAACTCGAAATAACATGCACTCGATAATAATATATTTTGCTGGTGAGTAATATTTAGTATTGAATATATATATATATATATATATCTACGTAGGTTAGAAACAATAAAAACACAAGTTGAAATCACATGCTTGATGCTTCTATAAAAGTTTTTTTCAAGTACGATTGTGCAGTACAATTTGTACTGAATTGTTGTAGAATAGAATAGATACAGGATCCTGCATATTGCATACCAGAATTTATTCCAGTTTACAGTTGACTCTCAAGTTTCATGTTGTATTGTGTATAACGTATAACGAGCATAAATAAAACTTTACTGTAAGTATTATGTATTGAACTCTATATTATTATTATCTTAAATCTAAATGGAGATATAGCAGCCTTTTGTCTTTGTCTTTGACTTTTTTATTAGTATTAACACTTCACACATGTTTAGATTACACCTGCCTCTCTCTCACTCTCTTATCCTGGAAATAAATCAAAGGTCAGTTCATCGTTCATCGTTTCTCCTTCTCTTATATTACCAACTTGCAACTTCTGGTTCACAACGCACAACTCACAAGCACCAATGCAGAATTGCATATTATATATTACACATTGCCCTGTTCTGTTTGCTACTGAAAACTACAAAAAATAATGCATAATAAATATACAGATAATACATGTCCGCGTTGACTCTTTCATTGTTCAAAATAAATTCACAATTCACAATGTTAAACATGTAATTATGGCAGGTCATTCATTGACTTGATTCTTGATTCATAAAATAGCATGCATGCAGATATTTTGTAGAATTACCTAGATATGAAACCTCTCACAATTAGTTTTCTAAGGAGTCTAGAATCTAGAATGTAGAAAAACTTGTTATGTACAAAAGTCATCACTAGTTTTTACTGTTTACAGGTTTCAAGTTTTTCAATCATTTCAAATATTACTCCAATTATTATTATTATTATTATTATTATTATTAATAATACAAGTTCCAAGTTGTATGGGTTTTTCTTCCAACAATAGAAGATGGAACGTGGAAACATATTATAGAACTTGATGTGTGAAGTGTGAACACGCCTAAAGCGTAAAGTAGCATTTATACAGGACAATTATTATTAATACGTGTAATTTCGTGTACACCACGAAAATTACATCGTAAATTGCAGCTTGAAGCTGTCAAATCAATTCAAGATTGAAGAGTGGAAAAACAAATTAAATACTAAATACACGCAAAAACTTTAGAAATGACCACGTGTTTATTATTTTTAACGATGTATGACACTGGAACAAATCGATATGACTCCAGAAAGAAAAAACCCCTTAAAAGTGTAATCTAAATAATACACATATATGTATGCATTTATTATAAATGATAAAAAATTACAGTATGACACATAAATAAAGTTTGAGTGGTTGTAAAACTTGAAGTAAAGTAAAAAAAAACGAAAAACAAAACAAAACAAAAAGTTGTTCGTTGCACATTCAAAATGCACTGCTATCTGCTTTGGATAGGCTCATTAACTAGTAGACTCCATACAACATACAACGTACAAGATGCAATTTGTTGCGCTCACTCGTACTTATAAAATGTATTTTATTTTAATGACAATTGACAATCTCGAATTCAATCTATTAACTATTATTATTTAGCTACCATTAAAGGCGATGCTGCAGCATGCAAAATGATAAGAGTATTGAAAAGGTATGAGTCAAGTGATTCATACGCGACATTATAAAAAAATACAAGACAAATTTTCAAACTCTTTATTCTAAACCCTAATTTTTCACTTTTCACACTACATTGATAAAAAAAAGTACAATGTGTAAAGTGTGACGAATAGAAAAAACATAAGTGCACGTGCATACAAAATGTCCAAAATGGACATTTTTATTGATTTGCAAGTTGTAAGACGTCAAGAATATTCTATGTATGGATTTTAGATTAT
Organism: Sminthurinus aureus; assembly: GCA_034698265.1. Classification (NCBI taxonomy): domain Eukaryota; kingdom Metazoa; phylum Arthropoda; class Collembola; order Symphypleona; family Katiannidae; genus Sminthurinus; species Sminthurinus aureus. The sequence continues at coordinate 42,799 of JAQGBH010000312.1, read as the reverse complement.
GGATTGTACATTGTATACTATGAATTATCCAAATTGTGTTTGTGGGCTACGGCTCTGTTCTAAAAACGCAATAAAAATAAAACTTAACTAACTAACTACTATGAATTATGGATAGTACCAAAATATATTGAGTATTGAGTGTTTTAACTTGTCATAAAAATATTGAGATAAATCATGCACATATTTATTGTTAATATTGGCACCTAAACTACTTTTCTATTTATCATCCTGGTCTCATGCAGTACATAATACTTTGCTAAAACAATTGGCTTGACTCTGAACATTATGCTTCTTTGAATATTTTCATCGAGTCATATTTTTTCATAAGTTTACATAACAAGGAAAATATTGGAGTCTCTTGAATCTTGAATCTTGAATGTTTAAAAATTTAAAAATATCCACAATCTTTCACACTGTTGCACACTTAATTTGAGACATGAGACACAGGATTAAGCGTCAAATATGAGAGGACTCAAAAATTCCCTAACGAGCTTTTGCCTACAACTATTCACCCCGCTCCTGCCTAACCGTTGACAGTTGACAAACGCAGTGCAGAAAAGTCACTGGCAAATTGACAACTGCTACAAAAGATCTATGCAATATGCAATATGCACAAGTAACAAATGCATCACAACTTTTATTTTTATAAAAGAACAACGAAAAAAGAATATTAGTCATTAGAAAATAGAACAAGAGCAAGTATCTTGTAGGCACTTCTCCATTTCTAAAGCACATCCACAAACGAGTGCCGAGTGATCAGTCTAATTTCAAACTTCAGGCTACAGATGCACAAAATATGGTACAGTTTTAAGTACAGCGTGCAAAATGCAGTCAATGGCAATACCTGACGATTGTCTTAACTCTCAACTTTAAAATGAGGAATGCGGATAAAGGTTCAATATTCAAATATTCAATTATTCAATGTTGAAAACAATAGAATAGAAAATGATATTGAAAAAATATTTTTCCATTAGGTCAAAGTCACGAGGTTTTCTCCTTTCTTCCGTCCGTTTGTACCTTTGTCTTTGCCTTTGTGTTACTATTATTATTCGGTAGGCATTCCGTCTTCTGTCTTCTCTCTCAATATTCAGTATTCAATGGACATTTTTTATAGGCACATTAAAATAGAGCGTGAGGGCTTATGTATTATTAGTCGGCTTATTAAATAGAGAGGAGAGGAGAAAAACCTCGCAAGTCTCAAGTCCCAAGTCTATCCATTGTTTCGGCGTTCATAATTCAAAACTTATTATTATACTTTATCCTAGATACTAGTAATAGAGAACAGACAACAGACAGAGTGTAGAGCACTGTAACAGAACAGAATAGAACAGAATAGATATCCATTCGGCATTCCATAATATAAAATATACTACGGAATACAGACTACACAGACTAAGGACACGGGGAAACGCATTAATTTCCATCATTTCTATCCTTTTGTCTTGGTCTTTATCATTAAGTAAACTGTTATTAGCAGCATTACTTTGTACTTTGTTCCTATTACTTTACCTTGTAACTTGTAATCTATATTCCTTATACTTTATACTTAATAGAAATAGGAAATAGACCACCAAAAAACTCGAAACTCGAAATTCGCGAAGAGTCGAGATAGGACGATAACAGACTAACGATAGCACTACGTCATATTCCATATTTCATGTGCAATGTACATATCACAGAATGAAACAAAAGAGTATCATAAAGTCTTCTCGACTTGGTTCCATTTCCCTGTATTCTCTATTCTGTACTCCAGAAAGTAATCAAGAACCAAGAACCAAGACATTGCAAAAGCATTTCATCAACCACACAAAATACAAAGCACAAGAAGAAAAACTACTAAACCAAATATTTATCTTTTTCGTAATTGTATTATGTTTAGAGTTTTAGAGTTAAGAGTGCAGGAGCGGTAAAATTGGTTTGATGTTGTCCGTTGTTCGTTCTCCATTGATCAATAATCAATAATAAACATAAAATCCTCAATATTTCCCCACTGTCCTTTTCTCTATAATATTTTCGACCTCTAAACTAGAACTTTCAACTGATAACTGTCAAGTTTTTAACTAGATTGTTAAAAGTACAGTGTACGGAATCCAAAGTCCAAGAAATATAAAAAAATGAAACCCTGGTTTGTACCAAATATCAATAGCGTATATTTACACAGTAGTCAGTAGTCACAATTCCTTGAAGCTTCCTTTTCAGTCTTTGTAATTTATTAAGATAGACTGGAGTCTTGAGTTGAGTTGAGTTGAGAGGAGGAAACCCAAGTCCAAGTGTTGAATCTATGATTGATTTGATTTGATTTGATTTGACTTGATATGATTGACATAACACAAAATACAATGTCTCTTTCATATTTCATTTGCCATCATCAACAAAATACACATTGAGATTGCAGTGAATCAAGAATATGACAATTTGATTGATTGACAATTGACATGGGACTTATTATGCTTCTCTGAATTCTAAAGTCTCCAGTCTAACACACTCGAAATTCGAAACTCGAAGGAAAATAAAGCACAAAGAACAAGAAGTGATGACATGACATTTGAATTAAACACAAATAATTAAATGCTCTTGATTGTTGTTTTCAAGATGTGCATTTGACATTCAAAATTCAAAGTTAAACTTCAACTTAAAACATGTTCAATGTTCACTACTCATCAAATCAAAAGTTGCAATCAAAATCATAGTCATAATTGAAGATGGGCCAAAAATGAAGAGATGAAGTTGAAAACTGCATTTTGGCAAGAAATTTGACATCTCTTGATTTTGATTTTGATTTTGAATGGGATAAGGAAGAATAAAACCATTCAACGAAAATTAAAAAACATTTGACATTAAAAATTACAGCTATTCCAGCAGCATTGAAAATTGAAATTGAAAATATCACTCATTTGACATTGAATTTGACGCTGTCTGCAGTCTGCACTGCACTGGAAAAGTTTTGATTCTCAATCCTTAATAATCTTTGCTTTACTTTGCTTGATAATTGATCATGTTTTACCTACATATGAAATGGACATCAACTACGCATCTTCAATCTTCAAGTTGGAATTTGGATTTGGATGTTTGGATAAACACAATTTTTCGATTTTCGACATGACAAGGCGACTTGTCCTTTTATCTTGCCCATTTCATTTGTATCACATTGTCAATTGTCATTGTCGATTGGATTGGATTATCGTGAGTGAAACATTATACAAACTATACAGGCTACAAACAGTTCAACCTAATTCCTGTCGTCATGAAGAAATACTTTATTTATTTGTACTATTGTATTAATCCTGTTGCAAAATCGGCTATTGCTTGTGATAATAATAATCATCATTATCATCAACATACATAATGATGTTGATTTGTGTGTAATACAATAATAATGAAATATATAGAGAAAGACGGCCGCTAGCATCAGCATCAGCGTCACCGTCAGCGGCCTCAAGCTGAGTGATTTCTTCGGTCTGTATAAATAATAATAAGTAATCACACAAAAAATGCATTGCAAAATTCACGAATATTCATTGGAATGTCCAAGGAAAACAAAATTCAAGATTCTATTTTTACTTTTTATCTTTTACAGTTTACAGCACATCCAAACGTCTAATATTACGCATTCTAAATTACCATCTGTATACTGTATACTGCACTGTAATCTGTATACTAGACGCATAACGTGTGCCATATTTTCAAAGATGTTCTTTTTTATCATGCTCAACTCAACTCAACTCCTAACAGTAAAAAAGTATTATTATTATTAATATTTCCTTTCCCTTTTAGTCACAAGTTTTTAATTGATTAGTATTCATTTTTTTCTACGTAGATGGATATAATGGGCAAGTGTTCTTCTTTTTTAGCAAGCGTGCACGCACGCACAAAGCACAAGTGATTACAAGTGATTACAAGTGATTACAAATGAGTAATAAATGAATAATCATGATTACACATTTTTGTGATATTTTATTTGTTCCAAATAGGTAGCTCAAATCTCAATGAAAGGAGAAAGATGAAAGGGAATAACCGAACAACGAACAACTAACTAGACAAATTGGCACATGTAGTAAAAACTCTATAGTAAGTACAAAGGGAAAATGAGATTGCACTTTTCTTCATTCTCCATTGTCAATTCTCCATTCTTCAGTCAAGTACAAAGAGCTTTTGGCTTTTGGGGAATTTGAAATCCAAACTGAACCAAAAGCTAAAATAATTACTTTAAAGAAAAGGAAAAAGAGCACACAATCTTTTGAATCATAAAATGAAATGAAAATGGACTCAATACTCAATATTTTCCTATTTTCCTTTAAACCACAAGTTACATTATCAAAGAAACGTCTTGAATCTTAAAACAATCTATAATTAGATTTTTGGATAATAATTTAAAAAAATATGTATAATTTACAATTTACACGTGTGCTGGTTAATGGTGAACAATAATTGACAAAATGATCTATTTTGTGAATTGAGCACTTTGGTAAAATTGTGAAACATTTATTATTACGCATTAAGCTGTACACTCTACACTCTACACATTTTTCATCCCCCTTGTAATAAATATTAAATGATAAATGATAAATCACAATTCACATGTGTTCTGAATTGGAATCGTGTGTACTTATGACTTACTTCTTACGCTGGTGCGTATAATGTATAATATATAATAGATACTAGATACTAGATACACAATCCACAACGAGGGATTACTGAAACGACACGACATTTGAGATTTGAGGGTTGATTTAAGCAGGATGCTCAAATCAGGCTACATGAACTACAAATTCCACCACGTTCCAATTCTAATTCCAACGCAACTGTCAATTGTTAATCAACGATTGCACATGTCCAAATTAGTTCCTTGCTCCTCATCTTCATTGTGATATGAAATATAAATGAAGCGTACTGAAAGCATTAGTCATTGAGTGTAGAGTGCACAACAATTTTTACAGTGGTACATTCATGCATTCAGTACACAGTGCACAGTTCAAGCACACTGAATCTGAATATTGAATATTACGATGGCAGTCTTTGGCTTATTAATCCACTCATTCCTTCAATTTTTTAGCCACTTGGTCGTTGGTCGTTGCGTTGTTCAGCAAACGCATTGACAACTGACAACTGACGATTAACAATTGAGAAGTCTCAATTTGTGTTTGAATTAAAGTACTTGAGCCATTTCAATTTTCAGCCTAATCCAGGCTCTAGAGTCTACAGTCTAGTTTCTAGAGTATAGACTGCTGAATGCTTACTCAAAAAGATACACACTACACACACTTTCATCCTAACCAGAAACTAGAAAATCATACTCGCATCAAACGCCGAACAAGTTTTTTGTATTTTATCACACGCCTCAGAACTCAAAACTCAGAACTCGGAATAAATTTAGTATGAAAGATAAAAACAGAATCGGAATCAAAGTCTTTGAAAATTCAAATGTACTGAATAAAAAGTACATAATATATTATGGATTATGGATTAACATTGTGGACTACATAAAAATGTACACACGTGGATGTGCTTTGCTTTTTGTCATCTGTCATTTGTCGTGATTAAAGGAATGAGTACAAGTGTAAAAGTAAGTATAGGGTATATACTGAAGATATGCGATATGTGCACATTGCACATGTACAATTTAATTAGGTTCTGATATGTTTATGTTTAGCAGATGGATGGATGGATTAGATAGAGAAAAGTATTACTGTGCAAAAGTACAAGTGGCTACAAACTACAAAGCTCCGCTGGTTGACAATTGACAACATGAGCAAGAGGAACCAACCTTGCGTGCTCCATCCATTTATTCCTTTTTGTATATTTTTATATGCACAATGTACAGTGTGGAATGGTAAATGTCTTTAATGTGTCTCATACTCAAAATACAAAATACAAAACACATAACACATACTCTGTACTCTGTCATCTCATGCACGTGTAAAATGTAGATTTTCTACATGAAAAAGCAAAAAATGCTGTGTGCTGTATTACATTGTACATTGTGTAATTATAATCCAAATCAATGCATAATGGATCTAGATTCTAGATTCTAGATGCTAGACATTTTATTGGAATTCAATTCGTGTTCAAGAGATGTAGAGATAAATCCGTACTACTACATTTTTTACAACCTACAAGTTACACATACCGTGTTACACTTTGACAATGACAATGGCAATGACAATGACACTCACCACTTTCTGACTCTCGTAAAGGGATTTTTCATTCTTGTTGTAATTTCTGCAAAGTAGGATGAGTTACGTAATCTCTCATGTTTCAGTTTTGAGTTTCGACTTTTGAGGAATTACTTTTATGTTAATGTTGCTCACTCTTGCTTACTGATTGCTATTTAATTGTCAAATTCTGGTAATTTGTAATTTGTATAACTCTCCAGAGTCTGGAGTTTAGAGTCTAGAGTCTAGAGTTTTGGATTGAAATCAAATTCATGTTCAAATTCAACACGTGAAATCTCCATTACTTTCACAAAATTTGGACAGATTATGTAAACTTCAACAGGAACCAACAACTAACATTTCAACTAGCAACACTGAAATGAAGTTTAATGCGTTCTTTGCTCTGCACTTTGACATTATCAGCAAATTTCATCACATCATCACTTAATACATATAACAAATTAAAAATGGTGAACGACACTTGACACATGACATACATTAATATTACATAATATCACTTAATTCTTTACTTGTTCATTCCGCTTACGAGTTATGCAACGTAAGGGTAATTATAATAAATAATATTATGTGTACTTTTGGTTCTTAAATATTGGTTTCAAAATACCTGACATTTGATTAGGATAAAATCTGACATAAGGAATAACAAATAAAAAATGATGAATAGTAGGGAAAAATCTAAAAAAAAATACAACATGGACTGTGAATTATGGTACGGAACTTAAATACATTAAAATTTAAGATTCTGATTCGAGATTCCACATGGAGGATAAATAAAGAAACAAATAAATGTCAAATGTTAATGAACCAACGACCCACCGTTCACGATTGACGATAATGCAATGCCCTGGAAAATGGCAATGACATATTTAACTGTTTGTATTTTGTATGTATTATACATTATACACGGTTGTACATGATAGAAACGTCCAAATTCGAATTTCAAATTATAATAATCTGCATTGCATCCTCATGATTAGCAGTTCGCAGTTAGGAGAATAGAAGATCAATAGAAGTTCAATACTATTATCTATTATATAATATAATATTATTCATTATTACATCCAATAATAAAACATTCGAGCATCTTTGACAATGGAGAACAAGTATTTTTGTATCTTTTGTATCTTACGCTCTACTGTTTTAGATATGGATTCGTGAGGAGTGAGGATAAAATATGGAATGTGTATAAGGAGATTAAATATTTTACCTTGACTTTGAAATAATTACGAAACGGTTGAATAATGGTTAATGCTATTGACTTGGAACAAAGTGATCTCTGATATGCTGTATTAACTTTGAAAAATATTCCTATTCTCTATTCTCATCTCATGTTCATTTCTATTTTTATATCTATTTCTATCCCTCTTCTCAATTCTCAATTTTCAATTCTCAATTCTCAATCTTACCCTAGCCGACCTACGACGTATCCTACAAATTACATATGCAAGCCTCTGTAAATTTATTTATAATCCTCATACATTTTCATGAATCCACGACCTCACCATGAAAAGTCAACAACAATTGAAACACGCTTGTAATTTTCAAAATCATCATTTCAAATTTAACATACCACCAATATGTAGACCTAGTCAAAGCACTTGCAACTTCCTTAATATTCATATACAAAGTTTATAAATGCATAGCTACATCTAACAAACATTAGACACTACACATTACACCTAAACCCTAAACAATTATTATTATTATTACACTCATCCTCACTGGTATTAAGGTAATTTTATTCCACGATCCAGGACAATGTCATATTTACAAGAATTTTATACCTCTACACATGTTTTTACGCTTACTTTTTGTTTTGGTACACTATCTACTATCTACTCTTGACTGCTGACTGTTTACTGTTTACTATAATCTATAATAAACTTGTTTTTTTAACAAGAAAAATAAATAGCAAATATAGTAGCAAGCTGGAGGAAATTTGGAGCAAAAAGAATAATATTAGGAAAACCAACCTAAAAAATAGTGTGTAGTAGATTGTGTAAACAACTTTATTGACGAAGCAAATTGAAAATTGACGAATGTGGAATGTATATTGTACATAACAAACAAAAAATAATAATAAACATCATAAATTCAAACCTTTTCATCACATTTTCATAATAAATTTGACTTTTTCCAAATGACTTTCTTTTCTATTTCCATTTCCCGTGCGGATCTAAAAAGTCTAGTTCTAAGTTTACTCACTCACTCACTTTGAATATAAATAGGAATAAGAACAAGAAAACCAAGTCTCAAGTCTCAACATAATTCTTGATGCGTAAGGTTGTGCCTTTTCCATTGTCCATGGAAAAAATTAATCAAGCTCTTTTTACACCATGTACGTAATATGTCATATGTAATATGATATAGCAGTTATATATCAATGCAGGTTCATTTAGGTAGAAATGGCACACACAGTAATAAAGTGTCAAGTGGTAACCAGTAAACAGTAAACAGTAAATACGTAATAATACATAATATGTAGCGATAGAAAATCCAATTGAAAGGGAAATAATAAATAATGGATTCCAAGTTCCAAGCGTCGGAAAATTATAAGAAAGCCTTTGGCTATAATATTATTATTTATTATACAAAACCCAAAGGTGATTTTAGATGTGTGTATTCTTAGCTAATTAATGTACAATGTGCCATAATATACATAATAATAAATAATATAGGTACAAAGTTCTTATTATCTATTATGTCTTACGTCCTATGTCCTACGGATTATGGATTACAAGTTACAGCTTAAACCTTACACCTCGCCTCGCAGTAGAGCAATTTTTTCACATAATTAAAATACTACAATAGAATATACAACATAATGTACTTTGCACATTAAGTACACACAATCCATTACATTATACATCATACACAAAGCGTAATGTATTATACATTATATCCACGAGAAAACACTTGGCGCACACAGTTGGAGTTTGAGTTAGACTATTGACTACCTATTCCGAGCAGTTTGTTCTGCCTCAGTCTGACTTCTTAATGAGAACCGTCCTTGATTATTAAAATAAGTCTGTAATTAAAGCCACGACGGAGTGAAGCTAAGTCAAGAAAAGTTAAGTTAAGTACACATACACATGATACAGACATAACTAAATATCGCATAGTATTACACCTTTGCGTATTATGTATTTTGTGTTATACATGAAATTCATACACAATCTACTAGAAATTCAAAGTTTTTCACTCTCTAAGTATTTTGTACATTTTGTACTTTGTAATGGCTCAAAATATAGTAAATTTTATTACCTCACGAGTTTAAATGTGAAAGCAGAGAGAGAGAGCACGAGATAATCAATAATCAATAGGCAATCGACTCTAGATACTAGATGTTAGATGCTAGACACACAACATTAAACAATAGGGTTAACCCTAGACGACATTATTATTACAATCTACAACGTGTCTCCTGATTTATAATTCATAATAATCTGTGTTTACAGATACTTTGAATAATGTTTAGCCATGTTTTCCACTTCCTTGTAATAATTTGCCGTTGATCGTTATTGGTTATTCGTTACACATGTTAGTTTTGTTGTGTGTTGAAATCGGCAGTCGGCAATCGGCAACACCTCATTAATTAATGATAATATTTTCAAGTTGGAAAACCAGATCATCCTCAAGATGATCCCGCATGCCGCACGCCGGTATTTAGTGTGAATAACGTAGAAGGTAGAATGTAGCACATGAACTATTGACTGTAGACTGTAACATGAATATAGCTAAGAAGCGAGTGGAAAAAAACATAGTTGATGGCTGTAAAATTTGATGGATGCGTAACCACTAATGAGACATATTTAATTATTAATTATGACAAGGGCGCACCTGTGCATAATTTTTCTAATTAATCTCACGTTTACGCACATACCAAATGCCAAATGCCAAAAACTACACGCTACTCAATACTCACTGATGAATGATCAACAAAACATACTTGGTTTTTCGTGTTTTACTTTTGTTTCACCTTATTAAATTTCACAAACTCCAAACACGAAATTCCAAAGACTAAAGGCTAAACAATAAATAATAGACCTACCGACACGCTAATTATGTAATAAATTACATGAATAAATACCTACATGATTTTTATTTCTTAATTTACCAATTCATTAAGTGACTGTTTATCATTAATAAGAATAATAATAATAGTTATTATTGTTAATACCAAGATTTAATTAATTAGAGGAAACATTTTGCACCTCAACTTTACATTAGATAGTTAGATACGTTTTTATGTCACACGTCATAATGTAAACGAAGAAGGGAACATGAGCATCAGCTTCAGCGTCAAGCCTCATCATCACCTCTCATGAGAAAATAATTATCTTAATTACTACACGAGAATCCGGCAATTTTCAGTTTTCAGCTGTTAATTATATTCATCGTCCATTGTTGCAAAAAAAACTGTAAATACACACACGAGCATACGAGACACCAGACACGAACTGGCGAGTCTAAAGACTCAAGTCTCTAATTTTTTGTATCTACAATCTAAAATCTACTGCAAAGTACAAAGTACATACGCATGAAATCTTTTCAATAGAAATCCTATTGCGTAGCAAAAACCACATCTTACATCTTAAATAGTATACAAGTTAATTTCAAGTTAGTACAAGTTTTTTCTAGGTATTTGGTATTTGTAATGTGTATAATCATTTGATAATAGATTATATTACAGCTTTTGTCATATTTATAAAACACTTGTAAAATATGCAGCCAATTTTAGCATGTCGCTCGTAGTTTGTAGTTTCCTAGTCCTGACCACACATCACACATACTTGATGTTTGAACTTCCGTGCTCTATTATTATTATTATTATTGATTACAGATTATGCAAGTTTTTGGACAGAATTCTATTGTAAATTCTTAGTCTATTGTACATTTTTCTCATTTCAATTAATCGGCAATCGGCACGCTCGCCTAATACAAAATATAAAATGATACGGCTTATTTGTTTTCAATCAGAATCAATTTGCTCCTGGGCGAATTTGAATGAAAATAGAACATAGAAAATAGACGGGTCGCTTTCAATTTTCAATTTGCACGTGTGGTGAGTGGTACTTGATAGAACAAGCGATATGGATATGGATATGGATGAAACTTAAAATTATATGCGAAATATTTGAATAAAGCAAACGTTTCTTACTATCAGCAGTGACTTGGGGGAATTTGGCACAGTAACAAAGGACGACAAAGACAAAAGTAGAGGCGATGAATCTCATTTTGTTCCAGGTTCTTTCCTTCCTTCCTTTTATTCCACTTGTAGTAAGTGTTTTCCCCTTCCCGCTAATAACAAGACGAGGAATTCCTATAGAAAAAAACAGAAAGAAAAACCACTGTATTAAATCAGAATTAATTCAACCAATTTCTTAAACATATAAATTGGTTCATATTTAATATTTACTGCTAACTTTTACGACACCCAATTCTATAATTATTTTTTACATTTCTCATGTTTCCCGAATTGTTTTATGAATCCACAAAACAAATTGTGTGGGTTTACTGTAATCTGGAATCTTTCTTTATAAAAGAAACGACAAAAGTGGCAGTATTTAATAAAGTGCATGTTGAATGTTTAATCCTACTTTTTACTTTCAGAATTCAAAAAGGCTTGATATTTTTTACTCAAAACCAGAAAAAGCATGTGCAACATGTTTTTTTTTCTGTATCTTTTTAGATTTTGGACTTTTTTCCCACAACACATCACACAACATACAAAACGATGACAATTGAAAATGGAATACACAGAGCAAAAAGAGATTGACAAAAAGCTCCAGCTTTTTAAATTTCAAATCCCAACATGACAATTCACAATGTATAATCCTGCTTTACAACTCACAATTCCCATTCTATGATGAGAAAAGAATGATTCATATATAATATTACATGAGATATGATGTGATTAAGCATCAAATCCACTCATTCCTTCATTATAATTTCTAAATCCAGATAAAATGTTTGAATTTTAAATTAATTATTCTAAATTCTAATTGACTAAAAACTTGGAAATGAAAAGATTTTGATCAAATATCAAATAATAATGAAAATTCAAAATTCAGCATTATGGAATAAAAATTGTACTTATTCTCATGACCTTCTCTGGATCGTAAAAACTTTACTTATTTTTGTACTATCAGTTACATTTTACATTCGTAACACCGGGAACTCTCAAGTCTTTTAGGTTGAAGATCCTCTGTCCTCTCATTATTTTTTTATCGAATACTAAAACTAAAACTATGATGTAAAAAAACACTAAACGGGAATATTAAACCAGTGCAAAACGTGCAGTTGTAAAACGTGCAACCATTTTAAGTTGTATGCACATAAATACACCGTACACATTGCACCAGTTAAAAGGATTTTTGGTTTTTGTAATCAAAATCTTAATCTTTTTTCTCGATTCTTGATTCTTGATTCTCGATTCACATTCCCATACTAGTTTTTATTTATCAGGTAAAAGGTAAAAAGTTCAGGTAGTTCACAAAGTTCATAGAGTTCTAGAGTTCTAAATTCTAAAATTATGTATCTCAGTTACAGATTTAAGATACATAATAATATGACATAAGATGCAACTGTAGCAAAATGAGGTAAAACAAAGGAATTCATGAAATATGGTTCTTGAATCTTGAATCTTGAATCTAGACTCTCACATAAAATTAGATAATAGTGTGCAGTGTGCATCTTTACTTTTTACTACAAACTACAAGAGAAAAAAAGGTGATAAAAATAAAATACTGGAATACAATTTACAATTTTCTCATTTTCCCTCAACTCAACTGTATTGACTTTTAACTTTGTCTTTTAATCATCATAACTTAAGAATTAGGATGATGAGGAAAAGTAAAGTTACAGAGTAAATGATATTTGACACCACTTCTTTTCCCCTCTTTTCCTGTACATGATATAACATAACTTGTAATACACAATACACGTCGAAAAATAATCACCTGTCAGTACAATGTACAACGTAATATTATTATTATTATTACAATTTACAATCCGTGAGATTATCAGTAACTGTAAACTTTTCAAGTCGTAACATTGAGACTTGAGTCTTGAGACTTGAGATTTTTAATCCTTAGAAAAACTCAACGAATGAGTATAATATTTATTAATATTTACTAAGTCTGGAGTTTGAAATCTCAAATGGTCACTTTTGAACAGTAGCTATGTTATATTTTGGTTATTGATGGCAAAATGACACAGAAGTAACTTGTGTACATAATATCTGTTGTACATTCAGAATACAGACACATCCAATATCAATATATCATTCCAATTGTAATATTTTATTCCCCTGTTAATACCAACTTGTATCTTGTATCTGCGTATTGGATTTTTTAATCTTTTGTAAATGACGAGTTTTTATGAGGGTTGACAATTTATGACTGTCTGATGTCTGATGTAATTTATTGACACATGATGAATGTAGATTCTAGATTGCTAGATTCTATATTATTGTGGACTGCGTACACTAGTCTCTAGCCTCTAGTTTATAGTTTCTAGTTTCTAGTTTAGTTTAGTTAAGTTTAATTGGGTTTAGTAGAAAAGAGTTGATAGTTACTAAAAGTACTCTTGCTTCTTACTTGTTACTTGAGGGAGAAAGATGAGTGTGTGATTGTGTGAAGAAAGACGGAAGGAGTGGAGTGACTTGACACTTGTGTCGTCCAAGCCGCTAATCCTGATTCTGAGACTGAATTAGATACTTGTGGAAATTAAATGTAGTCTGTAGACTGTACAGTGTAGACTGAACATGTACAATGTAGGATGCAAACACGATGCGATGCTTGCTCAACATTCAATATGTAGTACACGGTAGATTGGAGTGGAATGGATTGGATTGGTGAGGAAAAGAAGATGAGGATTTCTATATTAGTATTCCTGTGATTAGTATTAGTTTTAGCATGAGTGTTGATCATGTTGCTGATGATGATGATGAGAATACGGACTCAAGGTCGAAAACTCTCGGAGAACATCAACCTGAAATAACACAGTTAATTACTATTGAACAGATTCCATCCTCTTTCATTTTCATTCTCCTTTTCAATTCGTCCTCGTCTTCTACATTCTACATTCTATGTACATGCCTTTACAATTTACCATTTACAATTTGGAATTTCAAATCACAACACATTATTCACATCTTTATGTACATGTGTTTCACACTCAAAACTCAAATCTCAAATCTCAATAACTTGAGCATTGAACATTGAATTTCAAACAGTTCCAAAGTTCCAACGTTCCAACGTTCCAATACAGCTGGTAGCTGGTAAATATTGTGCCTCAACTTTTTCATCAGCAAGATGCAAGTTTATCATGTATAATAACTGCTAAATGAAAAATGAAGGGAAAATCCTTTGAGTGTACATAATTTGATACGAGAGGATTTTTTGCTTTAGTTGAAGATTGTAACAACAAACCACAACAAGTAACAGGAGACAGGAGTTAAGAATGCTTTTACCTTTTACCTACATCTCATTTTAGCTACTCTCTCGAGTCTACTCTACATTCTACATTCTACACATGTGATAATTCTATACATAAAATATTAATGCATTTTCTTTGCATCTTTCCCGTTTCATTTCCTTTTATAAACATTGAGCATTGAGAAGATGCAGAATGTTGGATGTTGGACATGTTTGAAGTTTGAACATTACGTTATGAGATTTGTTGTCAGTCAGTCAAATCTCAGAGAATTATGCATGATTATGTTGTGCTATTATTATGACAGCTCCACACTCCACACTCGACACTCTACACTCTACAATCTACACTTTACACTGTACACATTTCGTTTCTATCTGATGATGTTGTGTGAATCTTTTTCATCTCTTGTCCCTATTTGCTCACTACTCACTACATACACATTGCGTGTGTCGTGTGTATTGTGTATCATAATATCTATATTGTAGATTGTATAAGTAAGTGTGTGTGTGTTGACAGTAATTACTTGATTTCTAAAAGTTTAAGCAGGGAACAACCTGTCATTATGGAGAATTAGGAGAGTGAATGATGCGACTTTATTATACATTATACAGCAACAGCATCCACGAGGAACAACTCAATTATGTGTACAATTAAAATGAGTCCTCTCTTTCTCGCTCTCGATCTACTCTATACTCCTTACTCCTTACGTCTTGTGTCTTGTGTATTCAAACTATTTGGAAAGTATTTAAAGAATAACACGCTGCTCACAAATAACAGAAGAGGACAGAAGCACTCAGACGCAGACACAAGACAAGCCAACACCACGCAACACAATCAAAGCATAGGAGAAAACTTGTATATTTTCCTATATACTTTATTCTTAAACTGTGTAGTCGACTATCTTTTGAATCTACAATCTAGAATCGACAATCTTCACTACCGCTTTGTATTTTGTATTTTGTGCTTCATCTATCCAAGATTCCAAGATTTAAAGATTCTCAAAGTGTACCATCTAGAATAGATAGTAGATATTAGATGAATATATTGTAACAACTAAAGGGAACATCACAAAGCACAAAGCACGATACACACCAGCTTATCGCTCTCGTTTGTATTTTGTATTTATATTTATATTTCAACACGGGCATGAAAAATATTTATACACATTGCACAAAATAATACACAAATTTAGATATTCAGTCAGTTCCTGGTTTTAGTTCTCAACACAAAAAATACAAAAAATAGCCGCTCACAAATCTACTTGTTTATTTCTTATTTTTACAACTGCACACTCAATACTCAATCCTCAATGCTCAATTCTCAATACTCACACCTCACAATCACACTCTCAGTGCGAGATGTTAGATGGTAAAAAAATGTAATTACGTGTTGATTTACCAGATCTGAAGCATACACAAGACATGTGTAATGTGCACACTGTACAATACAATACACACGGACCAGAAAAGAGTGAAAAAATCCAGAAGCAGTTGCCAGACATTAAACCAGCTTGCTGCTCCTACATTCTATATTATATATTCTACACTCTACTCAGTAAAATATGAGACGAATTCCCATGGGTCAAAGTCGAGAGCCGAGTCATCGCGCACTCATTTATACCGTGCTATTCCGTAGTTTGTAGTTTGTAGTTCAAATTCATATTTCACTGTCTGATGTCTAATGTCTGTGTAAACCATCATAATATATCATATTACATTGTTTCTTGTTCAGGAATTAATCTTAATAAAAGAGGCAGATGATGCTCACTGACGCTGACGCTGATGCTGACTGTATAGGAAAATCATCTCCATTCTCTTTTCTCTTTGATCTACTATTGTAATTATCGCTACTGATGCACTTATTACGTATTATGTCTGTACGTCACTTTGTTCACGTAAATCATATGTAAATTGTTATCCAGTAGCGGCAACTGACAACTCGGCTCTGGGCTAAATTAATGAAACACTAACACTACTGACGGAAAATAATGTCTTTGTATGAATTATGAATCTCCGATGACTAATATCTGTACTGTACTGTGGATTGTGGTTGCATAGATATTCACTGCTGTGGCTGAATTCTGAAAACTGAATACAGAATAAAATGATGAGACTTGGCGGAATATGAACAATTCCAAATTCCATCAGCTCTCTCTTATAAAATGTATCAAAAATAAGTACATGTAAAATAATGTCAAATATGCTCATATTTACTAATCAACGATATGAGTAAAGAATTTGCATCGTCCGTATTTTTTATTTTCTATTTTCTATAGGACGCATCAATAATTCATAACCCGTAACTGTTCATTACTAGATAAAATAAGAATTAGCACTGGTTTAAACTGCAGATAATGTATTACACAAACAACAAATAGTCATAAAATGAATGTTTGTAATTACAAATGTTTGCACTTTGCACAGTTCATTGTATAATTAAAAGTATAAAAGAGCCAGGACACGAAATTCTGAATAGCAAGAATCCACGTGCAGTGTTCAAGGAAAAATGCAGCTCAAGAGGAAGCCTTAACTCAACTCACGTCTTACTCATTGCTCATCAATCATCAATTTTTACGCATTATGCAGTCTCTGTCCAGCAATTTAGAATATAGAGCATAATAAAAGAACGGAGTACTGACTGAAGTTATTACAGAGTAAAATATGCATACACTATACGTGTATACGTATTTTTCTATTAATAAATCCTGACACATTTTGTAGATTGCAGAAAATAATACTACTAGAATGCTACTAATAATATAATAATAATTCAATTATATATTGGGCATTGTGTATTGTGTAATGAGATTATCATAATCAACATCAAATGTCAACTGAGCTCATAGAATTTTTCTACAGTTTAGTGTATCTGCTACAAATTTACAATTTACACATGGAATTTCACAGTGTGGAAAGTTTATTTGCCGTGAAATCCGATCAACTGTCTCTCTCTCTCATCCATTTACCTTTTGATTGACTTACTTGGACAACCGAGTGACTTGTCTTGACTTAACTTGGCTCGTTGGATGTTAGATGTTACGTTATGTTGTGTATTTCACGGTGTAGTGTTTCTGTTTCTTTAAGTTTTTTTAGCAGTGCAGTTGCTGCTTTTTCTGTTTGTTTTTTTTATCCGTCCTACGCTCCAATTTTTGCCTTGTCTCTTCTCTTTTTCTATCTCTGTCTCTATGTGTTTGTGTAATCTGTATCGGTTAATCAGCTATTTTGGTTCACACAAATACACACTTAAACACCAAACATCCACAATCCACAATCCACACTACACAAGACACAAGATACAGGACACACACGAGAGCACGAGAAAACTTGATTTTTCAAGTTTACAGTTCACACTTGCCAATTTCCAATGAGAGAGTGAGTAAGAAACTGATGACTTGGAACATGGAACATGTCAAGACTCAAGATCCAAGACTCAAGATGGAATTGGAATAAGAAAAATTTGAAACTCTGGAACGACAATGTAGAATGATGAACATAGTGTCTTTTTGTAAATCTGCCTCCTTCCCGATTCTCTCTCTGTCTCTGTTTCTATATATTACGTATATAATTTGTAATATGTAATATGTAATCCTAGTTGACGAGGAAGGGACTCGTCAACGTTTGTAAAGTCAGCCACTCTACACTCTACATGTACTGTCTCCTCTATATTGGATATTCTATACTATGTAGATATTGGATAATATATTCGACGCTTCAGAGTTCTCAGCGAGCGAAAGACTAGTGTTAGTGAAAAGTTAGAGTGGGACAGGACATGGGATGGAATGATGGTCTACAGTCTCCACTGTACAGTGTAGATTGTAGATACACTGTGTTTCGTGTTATGCAGGCAAATTGAACATTGAAAAGAATCTTAAGCTGCATGCATTTCACAGCAGAGCAGAGCAGAGTAGAACAGAGTAGAGCACAGCACTGAGAATCGAGGATGAGACAAGTCAAAGCCGCATCACATATCACATAATACATAATATCGTCGTCATAGGCATATAACATCATCATCATCAAGTATTGAGTTGGTGAGGAGAAGAGAGAATACTTTTCGCATGTACTTTTTATAGTGAATTTAACTCACATCCTCCTCCTTGGCATTCAATTTCAAGTTACAACCGCCTAAATGTTGTGCAGGCACTGTATATTGTATATTTATACATGTGAAATGTGAATGCAATTATTATCTAGTATCTAGTCATTTGACTTGATAGCAGCATCCAAATTCCAAATTATCCCTTCATTGCCTCCGTCCGTTGTCTCTTGTCCCTTGTTTCTTCTCCTCGATTTATTTCTGTTTCTATCTAATTTTTTGGTCTATCATCCGTAGTGAAAATATATGGTGAATGGAATTTCGCGCAAACTCTACCAAATCCTCACGATTCATGATGGTGTGACTTATCCTTTAATTTCTCATCCCAGTATCACTTACTATAGCTAAAATATACAGCATATTTGATATTTCATATTACATAGTAAAAACCAAAACCAAGTCATGTGTACATTTTATCGTAATCTGCATATTTAATATTTTTTAATACTCACTTTTCTAAATAGAGAGTCACTCATTAAGTAATTTTCAAATCTATTCAATTCAATCCCATTCAATTCTAGCTCAAGACTCAAAACTCAAGACTCGAGACTCACAAGATAATGCATTTAAATATTAATAATATATTATAGATCCATAAAAGTTTTAGAAAAAGAAAATTAATGATTTATCATTTTTATCTTTTATCCTGTCAGTACAAAAATGAAGATAGTCATTCGTTTAGTACGTTTCAATGCTCCACAATATAACACTCATACACAAGTAATAAGTATATACAATAATTATCATAACGACACTTTGATAAATGAACAATTTTCAAATTTCCAGGAGTCAGTTTTCGTTGTGATTACACAATTATATTATTATATGCAATTCATAGCATTTAAATAACTTTACAATAATTTACTTTTTACTATCACTACTCACAGCATACTTGAGAAAATGGTGAGAAAATCCCCAAAAATGCGAGAATATTTTGGGAAGCACGTGTTGAAAAACGAGGGAGAGATGAGGAATATGAAAGATGATGACTGTAGAGTTCAATATTCTTTAAATCCGAGGTACAGGACATTTTCATGTATAATGTGCATAAATCTAAATCCAAATCCTCATTGAGTCTTGAGTCTTCAATCTCCTCTTAATTCTCTGATAAATTCCAGTCCACTGAACATGAAAAGATGTCGTGAAGGAATATCATGTTCATTTCTATTTCTATTTCTAATGTCATATTATATAATATTATACCAGCAGTAGTAGTTTGTTGCATTAGATGTTGCACAATAAACAATAATACATTATAATAATAGATATCATTTTACAAATTGTACATTTCACATTACACAGCCCAGTGCAAGTGCCTAAAATAGCAACAAGCAATACAAAAAAAGTTCTGTTGCTTTTTCCTACAAGATTAAGTTGTAAAATTAAAATGTTTGATATTTTTTGCTCGTCATCTTTTTTTAGTTTTTAGTCTAACTAAAAAAATTGTCCTTTGAAAGCACATTGCACGTTTTACGTGATTCAATTCACCTACCCAAAAAAATCTCGTCATTTACAGCAAGCAAAACAGCCTTGACCCCACACCCTACATGACCTAATGTGACCTTTGGAGGTCAAATTAAACCGTGCTCTGAAAACTGACCCACTTTAACTTTGTCAGAAATTAGAAATTAGAGATCTTCGGAGAAAACTAATTCTACTTTTCTTCTGCCTCTTTTCTCTTTAGAAATGAACTTCAAATTCTCATTGATAATTGGAAATGGAAATTATTATTAATTATTACTGTCATATTTGATATTTGTCAGTCTCTACAAATATTTCGTCTCACAAACTCTCATCCTCTCATTGTAGTTTCAAAGTTGTGGTTTATACAGTTTACATAGGTAAGGAGCAAATGAGATACGTGGTCAAATCATAAGTATGATGGGCGATACGAAAATCTTGCTTTGTATATTACACATATCGTATATCTAGATTAAAATGTGTGGTATTCACATACTATAAAGTTTTTCCTTATCCTTAATGCACACATAACAACCAAATACTTAGGCGATTGACTACTGACGACGCCCCATTTTTTATACAGAGAGCAGGAGTCGTATTATTATTACAATTTGTCTGGACTCTGGACTTTTGATTTTTTGAAGAAAAAAAGTACAGTAATGAGTAATGAGCAGCCAAACGAAATAGATGAAATAAAATCTAATCCTGTTTCTTATATCGATATCATATCTGTGAGACATATTCATTTCATTTTGCATTATAAATTAAATGTTATTATTATGGACTTGATTTTTGTCGCCCCAAACGAAGTAGTAACTAGTCAGATATCTATTAAATTGATATTAAAGGCTGATAATCATAGTGCGTCATGGTTCATGGTTATTAAAGACTACACTTTTTCAGTTGAGACGTCAAGTAAAATATCTATCTACTTTCGAAAAATTCCTGTTCGTGTTCCAGTCATGATCCAGCAGCGTTGAAAAAAAAAACGTGATAAAAAGATCAACAGAGGCGTATAAATGCTCAATGACTAATAGTTGATAGTTACTGGAGTGTAATAAGTGTAATTCCTTGAGGATATCATTACTCTGCAATTAATTATTCTTACATTGCGTTAAGACTCTTTACTAAAGAGTAAAGAATAAAAAACAGATAATATCAAATTTTTAGTTGTTTCATAAAGAAACGAAAAAAGAAGGAAAAGAGAATCTCTTTTTTTTGTAATTAGATTACAAATTAACACCTTCAACCTCCAATGTTCAATGCACTTAAGAATCCAGAATCTAAAACCCAAAATCCAGACTAAACAGATAAAAAAAGATACAAATCACAGTGGACTGTGGGTTGTGAATGAAGTATAAACAGTAAATATCAGACAGGATTTCACAGCACTCGTCATTCGTTACGGTTTAGGTTCATTCTTAATTCTTTTACACATAATAAGAAAAATATACATGATTTCAGACTTTGTTTATGTCTACGGATCAGACGAGTCGTTTTTTATTTCGTATGTGGGTGTCTGCTATTCTTTATTCTACTAATCACCACTTCTGTTTTCTGTATTTCATATTATACATTTCTCAAGATTCAAGATATGTATCAGTTACCAATTATCAATTATACAAAACACAGACATGGAAAAATATCTCTACATGAGAAATGAGAACCAGGATAACTTTTCGGTTTCTCATAATATATTAAACGCTTTTAAATAAAGTAAAAAATGAAACAATCAGATCGAGACTTGAGGAGAATTTCCTCTCTTTTCCTTATTTTCAATGATTGTAAAGTGGCTGTTGAGATATAAACATTTTGTTTTATCTTCTATATCTAATTTTTAATTGAGTTTCAAGGTTTCAACCAGAGCCAGAAACAGATGTAAACTTTGTAACTTTTAGATTCTATATGCCAGACTCCAGACTCTGAAATAACATTTTTATCACCTTAATTTCATTTTATTTTTAAATTTATATCGAGTCGTAGTGAAGTACTACAGACTCTAAACTAAAAAAGCATCAATGTTTCAAATTTCTAAACAAGCACAGACTTCAATTTTGGCAACTGAAAGGGAAAATGTCTTAAAATACATATTTCATGTTTCATATTTCAAACCAATCACGAATAGGTTTGAAAGACATTTGACATTTCCTTTCTTGCAGACTACAAACTACAAACCTATCCCTCTTGCTAAACTGTTAATGTTTATGATCTAGTGACATAGAAAAATAGAGAAAATATAATGCGATGGGTGTACTATGTGAAAGTTTTGCCGTTTTTCTTGTTTTACGTTTTGCTTTTGCTTCTTTCCATAGTTTTGTTTGTTTTTAAGTATCTGTCAAATTATATGAATACATCCAGAATGTAGATGTGGATTGTGGATACAGTTTCACTCCAAGTTTTACTTTTCACATCTTTTCAGTACTCAGAACTCAGAACTGCATGTTCATTGTGCATTTTACATTTCCAACTTCCACCATTTGAAATTTGGAAGAGATCAGTCTGCTCAGTCTTTTCTAAATCGAAATATTAAGCTTTACTCTTTACACCCATGACATAACTCACATAATTTTAACATGACGAATTAGACGGGTAGTATGAAGTGTGACGCGTAAAGCATAATAATTACAATTATTAAATTCCTGTACTAGTGAGTCACTTTTAAAAGCAAAATACGGAGTAATGACTAAATTTTTTGTACCTTTTAAACTTTTGCCACCCATTTTCACATTAGTTATAATAATTATTGTAAATTGTAATAATAACAGACAACAGACAGACAGATGCTTTCTCTGTGAGCTAAAAGCCATAATGTAGCATGTAGCATACATATATTATGTATTTTGTATTTGTATATTATGCATACAAAATTGTAATGTAAACATTTAAAATGTCAATGTATGCGTATTCAAAATAAGAGTTCCTAAATGCACGTCAACGTGTAACAAAAAATTATGATGGTACTGACTGATGACGATTATTATTATTACTACTACTACCCCAGTGCTGAAGGCACATCAACATCAACTCATTAAAATTAAAGTAATGATGAACATGTGCACATGTATCTAATTTCTTGTGAAAAAATGTGTAAACTCATGAATTTAGGAGAAACTCGAGACTCAAGACTCAGGTAGTTGGAATTTGGAAAGTAGTACAAGTTACAAGTACTAATTCACAATGCATCATATATTGAAGATATTACTAAACAAAAACAATCCATGGAATTGATTGGGAATCGGGAAATAGAATAATACCAATAGCCATTTATCCAACAAAATCTACCTTTGGGCGATGGACGAGGTGTCAGTAAAGGTAACGAGTTTTGCACCATGAAAAATCATCTATCATCTATCTGGGTAAATACTAAATACCGGTAATTGTTTTGTACAAAGCAAACAGCACATGTGCATTTGACGATTCTCATCTTGCATTCACCTTTTATCATTCATAATTCATAACTTATTCAGTTATAATGCGTGATTTGTGATTAGTATGCGTAACACAGCATACACTATTATTGTGATTATTGTGATTATGCTATTATACAGTTCTGTCTAGTCAACATTCAAAACAAATACGTATAAGAAGTAAACAATAATTTACATAGTTTTTTATCATAAGGATTACTTACTTGTTTAAATGGTGTGTTGTAATTTTTTACTCCCACGTACAAATTTATAAAATTTATAATATCAAGTCTCTTCAGTACAACATCCACACACATACATAATAATAATAATAATTATTATTGTTTTTCCGTGACGGCAGGAGCACTAAAGTCTACAATTAATTTATAATTCAATAAGGTAACAAAAGTACACACTAATAAGATAAGAGTAGAACACCTACACAAATACACACAAACACAAACAGTTCATCAAGTAAACAGTGTTACACAATAGCTATATTTACGCTTTCGTTTCAACTCACTAAACTCTAAACTGAGACCGAGACCACAAAAAGAAGAAGTCTCTCACTTTTGGTGTGTCGAGTAAAACCACGATCAATGCACTAAACACTAAATTGTCACTTTTGTCACAGGTATGACAAAATATATATACTGTGAACACTTGTAGTCTGTATTCTGTATACAATATTCACAGAGTAAATCTTTTCATTCTTTCTTTCACAGTTAGTTTTTAGTTTAGTCAATTCACTTGCCCGCAGAGTCAAAGTGATCCACTTCCTTCCTTCCGTTTCACTCACAAATTCACAATGCTCAGTTATCTATTTTGCTATGTATGTACATTTTATATTGTACATAGCACACGTGTATAATTGAGAAAACTGTACATTGTCACACTATTTTGTATTATGTACGTCCATCAGAACAACTGTATTTAATTATCACTAACTAAAACTGTGGTCCGGATCTTTTTCCAAGAAGATGTTGCACAATGCACACAGCCACAAAATTGATAAGATGTATGTATATTTTTCTATGATTTTATTGTTCACTTTGGTGTAGTTGATTTCGAAGGAAAATGGGGAAAAGGGAATATTTTTGGTTAAGGAGGAAATTTAATTATTCACAGACTCATTATTTTTCCAGAACAAGGAAACCAATTACAACTAAAATTCTTAAAAGTCACTATTCCTTTTGTTCATTACATTATAAATTATAAATAATGATGATATTAAATAGTATTTAGCACACATTTCTCACAGTTCAAGAGAGATTGCAAAAGAAGCAGAGGAGGAGGAGTTCTGTGATTTATGATGATAAAGTGTTGACTATTAACTCTTACTTTTTGTTTCTTGCACTTTCTCCTTATTCTTTGTTGTTCACTTTATAATAATGTCAGTAGTGAGTAAACAAGTAGTCAATATTCATTTGTTATTCGTTTTGATTCTTGGTATGATGAATGGAAAGACAATCATAATTATTATTATTACAGGAGACGCGGGTATTTTCCCTTTTTGTAAAAGTCTTCTCCACCATAATCCATAATTTCGGAGGTTGTCAACTCAGTGGACTGTATTTTGGAACTGGAACTGGAGTGGAAATGAAGCTCAATGCCAAAGGAATAATGATGATAGCCGTGTGAAAGCCAGGAGGAGTATAGACAAAAACTTGATACACATTGCCATGCGTTCACTCATCACCATTCACTTTATGTACATAAGAACTGCACATGACTTTTATATGGACAACGGACAATGAAGAAATTTTCTGGAAAATAATATTTGACAGCAAAAACGTCAACCACTTTACACAGAACAACATAGACACTTGAGTATCATCACCACCATTCATAATACACCGCAGAACGTTTAGATGCATGCATACAAACAAAAGAATAGAACAAAGTGCTGTACATGCTTTGTTTGTATAAATTCACTACACTACACTTTCCTTATCTATACAGAATACAGATACATAAGAACATGTACATATTTATCCAGGAGGAACAGTTTCTTGTTTATTAACCGGTAGCCAGGTATCTAAATGTACTTCACCGTTTCCATGAGGCACAATTTTTATTCAATTCCTTTTACATACCGTCCATAATCGACAATCCACAATCACCGCTGTCATTAAACTTGAGTTGGGAGTAGTAGCAGTAGTAGTTATACATTCTTCCATAAATATGGATGCACTCACACACACACTAGAATGAACTGTGTCCATACTCCTTTATCCTCTGTATGTTGTACCTATATTCATAAAAACGGAAAAAATGAAACGATTTTGTATTAAACACAAATAATCGATAAAAGAGTGCACATTCTTGATTCTTGGTATTGTATAAATTGTACCAGATGACATTGAAAATAGCTCTACAAGATTCTCTCCAAAAATAGACAAAATACTAGTACATACAAAGTGTAAAACATGCACGTATAGAGTAAAAAGTAAAATTAACTAGATCAGAAATCAATAATCAATATTATAATCCGTAAAATATTTACCTTCTTCATGATTGATTATAACAAATAATTTTTTTAAATTTTTTAGTTGATCGATTTAGTTTATAGTTGATACAGAAACTTCAAAAGAATAATACATAATACATGCGTATCTATCAATTTTACTAATTATTATAATAAAAAACTGGACGATACAATACTATAAAAAGCATTATCTGGATAATAATAAAAATTAACAGGGTTCTTTTGGCACATTTAAAAAGTTAAAAGATTCAAGACTAATCTTCGAATGTAGCACGTAGCACATACTATGTGCCACATAGTAGAACAAAACTGAACGAGATTATTTAGTATTATTCTTGATTTCAAAAGTATCAGTGTTAAATATTATAATTCTTGGATTTTTTCACAAACACACTTATGTGTTATTTATATTCAGCTGTCCCCTGTCACAAATGTTTCGATAATAATATAATAATATCTATTGGACACTCTGTTGTCTACTTTGTTCTTCTCAAATTAATAATAATAAAGAATAACGGCTTTTAAAGCACTCTCTCCCCTTTCTGTACTTTTAATGAATAATGACAAAAGACAAATGCGGAGAGAAATGTAAATAAAATGCAAATACGAGGTATCAAGAAAAAAATAGGATAAGGGGAAATAAATCCCCCTAAAGTTGTACAGAAAAAAGGGTTAATAAGCAAAATACAAAAGAAACTACTGCTACTGTATTTTGTATTCTCTATCTATCAAGTACACGATGGCTTGTGGTATAATAACACACTTAAAAAATATTACACTTAACTACCTTAAGGTTTAAGTTTTACTCCAAAATACTCACACCTCTCAATAAAAAATACATATGTATGCATAATAAATCATAACACCAAAGAACGCCCGCCAAACGGTGGAAAAAAGCATAGATAAAACATAACAGTGATTTTGTTCAGACTCTTCGACATTCGACGTCGAATAATTAATAATTATTGCTCCTGACTGACTCAAATTTAAAAACATGAAAAAATAAATAACTTGAAACTGTGACTTTTTGATGCAAGACTAAAAATACAAAACCCCAATTGAAACGGTGTTTCAATTGGGTTTTTGTATTTGTAGTTTTTAGTCTTGCATCAAAAAGTCAGTTTAGAGTTGAATTGCCCCGTGGAAGGACGACCAATATCGTTTTTGAGCTCTCATATATTTAACATGTCAATACCATGGAAACGAAAACGATATTGGTCGTTCTTCCACGGGGAAATTCAGTTATTATAATTAGTTTTTGTTTTTAATTTGAGTCAGTCCCGAGCAATAATTAATTATTCGACGTCGAATGTCAAAGAGTCTGAAAAAAAAATCCACTGCCCACATGCATCGAATATCGAATAGGGATTTTAGACACTATAGATATTTTACAATGGAATTGAGGTGATACACCATAATATATCACGCATCATGTATAAAATCCATAATCTATAATCCATAATGCACGTTGGATAATACGGAATAAGGAACGAAGGATGAATGATATTATGATGTATGATGCATTGATTGGATTTTGTATTGGATTTTGAAATTGATGAAAAATGTAGCACACAGCACACATCTCAGAAGAAAAAAAATGAGAACCCTTTGACTTTATAATCCGATAATGTTCTCGCCCTATATTTACATTTTTTATTATATTTGACTATTACTTGAATTTTACAGTTGTTTTAGTCGTACATACAGATTTATTATACTTTATACTGCGTGTGAAGTTGTTATCTATCTCACTTGTAAAGTGTAAAGTGTGTAATATATAGCATAATAATAATATGATGATGCTGTTATATTATATATGTGATTTTTGTCCTGTCTTCTGTATTCTGTATTCTACTTACATTCCGTACCCTATATTTTACTACATGTAGAATGTAGATTTATTATGCATTATGTATGCATACATTGTACATTTATTGTGTTTTAAGTATTATGCAGGTCGAAATTGGGCTTTGAAACCCTGTGATCAAGTAGAAAAAGAGACCACAAAAGAACGTGCAGACAAATCTATAAAGGTGATTCCTCTGTAATCTGCAGTTGTTGGTTGTTGGTTGTTGGTATAAAACTCGCATTTTACGTGCATAAATTGAGATGGTAAGTGTATCTCTCGTCCTGTTATAGTTTTTTTTCATTTTCCTCATCTTACCTTTGCATTACATTACACACAGACTTTAGACTTTAGCATGTATAATGTATAATGTAACTATATGCAGTATTATGTACACAAAAGATGAGTACGAGTATGAAGTACATGCCAGTACAGTGTGCACTTTGCATATTGAATAACACATATATATGATATATACAATATACAATATATACACTGTGTAAAGTGCAAAGTATATGGGAGGCCACTGTGAAAAGAACCATCTTCACAAAAGGGGAACAACAAAAAGAACAAAGTAAAGCGTATCAATAAATACAGATTACAGATTCAACATTCTCTGTGTATTTAGTATTTAGATGGCTGTTAAAAGATGCATACATATTTCCTTCTTCAGGAAATGAAAGGATCAAAATGCAGAAAGAGAGAGATGGGAAACGGGAAGAAACACAAAGTGTTTTTGTTTTTTTCTTCTTCTACAGTACTTAGTACTTATACAAAGAATAATATTATACAATGTACAATTTATGCACCGAGGTAATCATGAACATGCATCGTGTCCAAATTCCAAATTAATACACCTTGGAAAAAAACAAAGTAGGTACGTCTAACGTCTACTAACTCACTCACACAATACACAACTTAAGTTATAAACTGTAAACTCGTCAATAAAGTCAATGAAGTTTACTATTTACTATTATATTATTACATAACTGATAACTTTACAAATACAAATACGAATACGAATACGAACACGAATACAAATGCAGAGTACACAGACCATAGGCTCTAGACTCTAGACTCTAGACAGTGGATCATACATATTACTTTACTCCCTTGAAACAAAAAATACTGTACAATAATATACAATAAAACACGATAGCGAACCAACTTTTCTGTATAGTTTATACCCCGTGTGGTATGTATATATATATTACAGAGACCCTCTACGTTTTCCTCATTGATAAAGTTTACACGTATTTCATTACTCTTACTTCTTACTTACTACCAACAAGTAAAGAATTTGACTTGTCCTTTCGCCTTTCAGAATTCATGCAAAACTCAATACTCGATACTCTATACTCTAAACATTTTTTGTATTTCCATCGGTCATAGATATCAATACTGGTTACTGGTTAATCTGCATAAAATCCCTATGATAATATGTCTGTATTTTGTGTTTTGAGTTTTGAGGTTTGACAAAATTTATTAGAATCAAAAAGATTTCAAAGAGCATTTTGCAGATTGCTGAGGATATTTCGTATTTAATCCAATTGTAAATTGTAATTGTAATAGTGTGGCAGTGGTTGCATTCCAGCGTTTATAAGTTAAAAGTATAGTTTATAAAGGTGTGAATTGTGAATTGTGAATCCATTGACTACATGCATGTGATCGTCCTTACTTATAAGTTATAAGTTGTATTGCAACTTGTAAGGATTGGACGATGCCTACTGTGCTCTACATAAATCGTATGATTAAAACAAGTTAATGAAATGAGCAGTAGTGAAGCGGCGGGAGCAGACTAACACGTTAAAAAACGTGTTATGAACATTTTCCGATTCATTTTTTTTTACATAAAATCTAAATTCACTTGATAATTGGCTTGCGTGTTCCCTTGTGCTTTGTGGAGTCTACTGAGAAAAAATCACGTTGTTCAACAAAGTTGAAGAATATGAAGAATGACGCCTTTATTTCCTCAGGAACTGCAAAGTACAAAGTACAAGTAAAGTGTAAAGTGGAGATAGGTATGCAGTATGCAGTGTACACATACACGTGCACGCGTTGTCGGTAGTCGGTACCCATACTCCAACTCGGTGATGGTTAATGAGTAATAAGGAAAAACATGAGCTTTATAATAAACTATGACACTTTTCCTAAGTAAAACTTAATAAAAACCAATGTGAAATGTGAGGCTCAAAACTCCAAACTAAATTGTATCACATAATATTTACACAAAACTAATACTTGAGACTTGAGCTAAAGAAAAATTAAAAAAAAAACGTTACCATTTATATTCCTGCTTCCTGAGAACTTGACTTCAACTCTGAACGCTGAGGATGATTATTGATTACTGATTGGATATAACGTATAACTTTGTCAAATATCAAAGCATATAAAACGTAAATGGACAGAAACACAAAAGACACAGAGCACACAAACACAAGTCCACGATTGGTTATTAGATCGTCACTGGTCACTGGTAAAAGGTAAAAGGTATAAGAAATAAGAATGATAAAAACTGTATTGTTAAAAGATTAAACCGCCGTTATGGCTAATTGACAATTATTGGCAATTTAAACTGAAGATGAGACAACAATTTATGTACATGTTGGTTGGACATGGGATAGGATTCACTTGAAACTTGAAGCTTGTGGCTTGAAACTTGAAACAATGAAGAAGAATCAAAAGTCAAGACTGATGCCGTCCCAAGAAGCAAACGGAAACTGAGTCAAAGCATTTTGATGAATTATAATATATTGTGCCCCTATAATATTCTTGTTGTGAGTATTGAGTATGTATATTGTATGCCTGTGATACATATGATGCATGACGTTCCTTTCGTCCAAGGGGAAAAGACTTGAATTTATCCGACCACAACAGCAGCTTCAACAGCAACATCAACATCAACAAACCAGCTTATGGCTTACATAGATATCATATCTTGCGTTTCTGTGTTATGTTTTGTGTATTCTCCATTCTCCATCACATCATGAGAATGTGTAATGTGTAATACATATTATGGTTGCATACTATATACATGCAAAACGCATTGTGATTGCAATTTCAGGATCCATTGTGTGTTCTGAGCAAAATTATGTCATATAGTCAGTAATCAAGCAATCAGCAATAGATGCATACATACAATATATGTAGCACATAGTAATATGAATAAAATCAAAGTGACTATCTGTAATAATACTTCTTATTACACACAGATATTTATATTTATATTATACGTAGAAAACCTCTTCAAGTCTCATACAATTTTCAAAACTCGAGTCTCGCGACTCGAGAGTCAAGATTCAAGACTCTATTCTCAATTCTCAAGACTCAAGACTCAAGACGCGAGAGCTACAGGGACGCCTCTATCCTATCTACACGATTCTTATTATAATTATTATTATAATGATTATTTTTGTTGTATAAAGTATATTAAAACCATGCTTAATGCAAATCAATTATATCTAATGGGCTTTTTTGTATATATGTACAAGTATATATCTCTTATATCTATATAAACTGCTTAAGGCCACTAAAAGTAGAAAGTTGAAGTTCATAATATAAAATATAAAATAGATAGGTAAGTAGACAGATAGATTTTCTGCGTACACTGGCACACGTTTTTCTTGTACATTTATTTATAATCATTTATAATTTTATGCATGTATAATGTATATCATCTGTAAATATAAATACAAATCGTGAATGGAATGTCTAAAAGTAGATAGATATACCTATAAATATTTTCAGTATGAAATCACAGCTCATAGTTCCTACAATATAATACACACTCGCACTGTGCACTGTACACTGTAAACTGTACTCTCATCTCTCATACATAAAAACTGTTGTACTGTTATGTAAAAAACGACGGCTGCAGTTTGCAGTATGACATGAGACATGAATCGTCGTCAACTGCTCAGTAGTATGGAGTTTGGAGTTTGGAGCTTGGAATGTGTGTAGTGTGTACAAGAGTTCATTCATTCATTTTTTATTGCTACCATTCCCCATTGTATATTGTGTATTGTGTATCATGCATAATATATTATAATTTATAATAATATAATAATGTTGTTTACCTGGCCTATTCTCTGTTCTGTTCTGTTCTGTGTCTCATGTCTCGTTTCTATTTATTTACATCATGTCCTATCTTGAAAAAATTTCAAGTGTATCTTGTATCTTCAAACTTCAAAGGCTCAAGTATTTATGTAGCATGCATAATGTATAATATCATGTATTATGTATTATTTACAGTAGATATGCAGACACTATAGGCACTAGACACTAGACACGCATAAATATGTATGTGCATTGGATATTTTTAATTTTTAACCTCGTGTATTGAAGTTTAGTGAGAAACGAGGCATACAATATTATGACATACATGCATAATAATATCCACCATCCACCACAAATTGTACACTAACACACATGTTTATTTATATACTTTATATTAGAATAATAATTAAAATAATGTCAGCTTATGATTTCATAGGTTCGTCTTGACTCTTGCGTCTTGATTGTTGATTGTTGGTTCTTGATCCAGATTGAAATCTATGTATTATCCTTTTTTTACACTCACAAATTAAAATTAATTTATGTATTATGTTCAGTTTTGAGCTTTGAGTATGACTTGACATTCTTTTATAATTACACATTATACATTATAATACAAAATACAGAATAAAATAAAAGAACAAAGTGTGTACAATGTACATTGTACAAGGCACGGAAAACTTTGACAAAAATGTGCATAAGATAAGTAAAAAAGTAATAATAAAAAAATACTCTTTTGATATTTATTTAGCATTAACTCACTATCCATATTCTGCATTCTGCATTATATATTATACTATATGTTAAAGTGTTTGTGCTCCAGGCTTTTGTGTGCTTTTGAATCTTGAATTAATTTCTTAGGGCCATGAACAACAGAAAGCGAGAGAGAGGGACAAGTGTGCTAAGTGTGTAAATAATAAACTTAAAACATTATTAAATTACTCTCATTATTGTTTGAAATTCGAATTGTGAGTTGTGAGGACTTGCATTGCATTGTACATGCATGAACAACGCAAAATACCAGAAAACAATGACAATGTCCATGTCCAATGACAAATGACAATGGCACATAAGAAAAAAATGTGCTATCTATTTAAGTAAGTGCACATTGCACATATCCATATTCCATATTCCTATTATAAAGAGTGAATTCTAAATCATGTATTTATATCAGTATCCGCATAGCAGATTCTATGTTCACTTTATTTTACTGTTACAAAAGAGAGTGTAATGAAGGAAACCTTTGAAATGGTGTGAAAATTATACTGTGCACAGTAGTTTTACTCGAGCTTATTCAATAAATCGTATTGTGTATTATGTATCTACTTTATGTGTTACAAAAGCAAAAAGAACCATCATAATGGCAAAAGATAGGTCAAGTTCTGTCTTCTGTCTACACTAAAGTTTCTTCTTGTCTGTCACAATTCTGCTACCGGTTATGATTATGATTTTTCTATTTGTCATTGATATTCAAGATTCAAGATTCAAAATTAAAAAGGGGTTAGAGTTTTGAGTTCGTTATTTATCTTGTTTCTGTACTCTGTAAAAAAGGCTGACTGGAGAAAATGTTGAATGATTGTGTTTAGAATGTTGAATGAGTGTAGTCATTTACTGTGAATTGTGAACTGTGGGTTGTGGGTAGATGTGAGATGTGAGCAGCGCATGTTACATGCACTCAGCCGTAGACAGTAGAGAGCGAAAAGAGAGAAAAAGAGGAAACCTAGACAAAGCTCGATTGCCCTTAAATTTTTTTAAGTAGGCGAATATTTGTGTTTTGTGTTTTATCACTTTTTGTGCATTTTGTGCATTGTTTTTGAACTTGAGGTTTGATGTGTATTGCACATGAGACATGAGTAATCACCACTCTATCTGCTCTGTGTTTTGTTGTTTGTTTTGATTGTTTATATTATGATGTGTGATGTCAAGTACGTGAACTTTGTAGTTTGTGGATAGTGGATAACAGATTGATTGCAGAATGATAAATATATGTGTATAACAAAAACGTAACACTCATATCGGCTTAATTTTTTATTGTTTCCTTCTATTCTACATTCTACAGTAGCATGTAATTTTCAATAAAACAAGCTCTCCCAATTCCAAATTCCATATACCTGTATTTTTTATTTTTATTTTTGTTTGCTCATTTGACATTGTATGAAGCATAGACTGTAGACTGTAGACTGTCATTGAAATACAGAGATGCATGTTAACTGATAAATGATAAAACTCTTTTATTGCCATTTTAAACAAAATGTGTGTAAAACGTAAAACTTGGATACATGATCTCATTTTTAAATTGAAAATTTTATTGATCTGAGTAAGGCCTCTCAACTCTCAACTTTCAAGTCAAAACTCAAAGAATGAATACAAATAACAAATAATAAATCATAAAAATGACAAAACAAAAATCAATGACGATAATCTGTGTTACATAAATTATAACGCAGAACATTGGAATTGATAATAATAACAGTTTTTGCAACACATTCACATTGGTAGTTGTACATTTTTTGTACATTTTACTACAGATTACACGTGAATCAGGAGCATTTTGTTTTTGGTATTTCACAATTTTATATTATCATGTTATAGAATACAGAAATATGTATATGTAATATGTAGAGAGAGGCCAAAAGGAATGAATACATTTATATTTTCTATACATGTGATTGTTTGGAATTTGGAATTTGGAGGGAGAAAAGAGAAAAAAGTCTTCTTGTGTCTGTCAACTACCGATTTCAATCCAATAATAATACAATAAATTATAATAAATACAAATGTAGATGTAGACGTTTGATACATCCCATATAAAATACACAATACACACGCAGAAAAAGCAGTCATCAGCACACAATCAACAATTCAAACAAGTTATATAGTTGCTAAATAGAAAAATACACACACACACAACACGGAAACACTGTGGCCTTATTTGTTTACCATTCATTCATTCATTCATTGATGTCTTGACTATTTCTATTTCTATTTTCTATCCATGTGTAATGTACAGTGTACATAGTACAGAAGTATACCATATACCATAATATGCTAATAAATAATAAATAATTATATATAATCATATGTACGTAAATACAAATTAGCAACTACATTTTTAAATTGTACGATTGTAAATTGTAATGAAGAATATGTACATACAAAGTACAAATGATAACTTAGTTCATATTCAAATTAAAAAATCATGTGAAAAACATTAGCAAGAAATTTTAATACTGTACAACGTATCTATAATCTATAGTATACTTTATGCTTATATTATCTATATATTATTATGTAGAGAGAGAATTGATTACTGATTATCAAGTTGAAGGTCGTAGCTCCTACTGGTTATCCAATATCGAATATTGACTATTGAATATTGAGCATTGAGCATCCAAACTTGAAAGATTCACAATTCACAAGTCATAAGAACGAAAGAGACAAAATTTAACAATGACATCTGTTTCTTCCTCAACTAAACTAAAAACCTGGAATAAATATCAGTAATCAGTGTTCGGTATGTGTACATGTAAAAAAGAAGTGTCTATAAGTGTCTAATGACCAATCATAAATAATGAATATATTTTGTAGACCATGTTTACAGTTTTCACACATCTCATGTCACATGTGCCACTGTGAAAAAGGAAAAATTATTGGGGAAAGAAAAATATCCATGTTGAGTGTTGAGTTGCAAAAATGAGACCCGAATGTCAAATGCATACATTATAAATTATAATATGCATAAATAACATGAACAAGAAAACAGATGACAGGCGTTAGAAATGCATTGTAAAGTACAAAACATACCGTCCACCACCTCCACCGTCGAAAATATTATGGCGTGTAAAAAACTCTCACATAAGAGATAAATCGCCGGCACGTGTAAAATGCGAACAAAAACGGTTCTCAGAAGGAAATGACGATGAAGGATGACATAGAAAATATCCGATATCCGAAATCCGAATAGCACTAGTGACTAGTAAAAGCCAAGAGCAAAGGAGTCTCAATTTATTAGACTCGTCACTTCTTAACTACCGATATTTCAAGTAAAAGTAAAGGATATGCGTTTGTCGTTTGTCGTCTAAACTCTTAACCTCGTCCTACTTGGTTCTATTCATAAAGTACTTACTTGTATTTTAAGTTTAAAGATTATTATTTTTTCTATTGTCCTCCCTCTCTATTCAATTCAATATTCAATATTCAATTTGAGCTAAAGAACGAGTAGGCGTAAATCTGTCCCATAATCAAGTTTTTACCTTGTAGTTTTATTTGATAGATATTGACAATTGACAATTGTCAGGCCCGACTTTGAAATTTGCAACTGTGAGCTGGAAAAACTGGAGACAAGTCCAACTTTTCCTGTTTCATGTTGTTCCAAGCTCCAAACAACTTGTTTGCGGCTTGCGGCTTGCGACCCAAATGCACATACATGCTGTATCCTGTGCTTAGTTTAGGGAACTTTGAATGCACAAATGCCTCAGACATCAGACATACAACAAACAATTTGGCTATAACCTATTAATAAAATGCAATAACAACAAAAGGTGTAAAGAGTGAACCAAAATCAAATCGATTCATTGACATATTGAATTTTTGAATCATGAAGGGCATGTAAGTTTTGATAGTGGGAATCGCGATTCATGAATGTCTCTGACATAATATTTTCGGATTTCGAACTGACGTAATGCTTTTGGGACTTGGGACTAGGGACATGTTATGAATGTTGAGTGTTGAATGTAGAGCATACAAAGTATCTTTTGCGGCTGTTGATTATCTGACAATTTATAAAAATATCATTTTACTCTTTGTACTCACACTTTACATTTTACACTATCAACCCAATGTATGAGCTTTCACAGGGAAAATTTTTATACAGTTTTCCTCATTTTAGTTTCTAGTTCATCTCCAGCCTAGTCCAGAGTATCGAATATTAAATATATTGAATATTGAATTGCACTGTTGACTGTTTACTAGTCTGCTGAAAACGGAAAGTAAACTGGGCCAACATGTTTTTGTACATTATACATGTCAACACTCAACACTGTACATATTTATGCATGTATAAAAGCAAAACATTCAAGAATCTATTTTACAGAAAGAAGAAAGAATATTTTTCTTTTTCTCTTTCACGTTCCACCATTTTTACTTTCAACTTTCAACTATTTCAAGGTTGAAAATACAGGGCTTTGCAATTACAAAGGGAAAAAACAGTTTGGTTGCACTTGTTATTAATAGGAAGACGAGTGATTTATACATTTATTTTGACCGTTTTCCTTCCTGACTCCTGATGGATCAAGAACTCTGAATCCGAAAAACGATTTGGTGTATTGGATAAATATTGGTAATTGGTAATCGGTGTGACATTTTCATGTTGCTCATGAAGTAGGTCAAATAAATCAATATTGGTGTCAACGTCAACACCACTAATTGCCAGTGTGTTCATGTAAAAGAACTATTATACAACTATCCAGATTCTAGATATGTACATGTTTTTCGTTCCTGTGTAGGAAATAGTAAACTCCTGGACAATTTATGCGTGTAAAATCTGTTATCAGTTATCAAAGAGGTTATTGCGTATTGCCAATTGCCAATACATAAACAATAAAAACAATAGCTTGTTACATTGCCTCATGAATTATGGACTGTGGACTACGGTACATGCTAAATGTTTCTACGTAATGTATTGTGTACAGAACATGTTATGAAATACGACTGAAAAGTTTGCAAATTCCACATTAATATTCTTTCACCTTGTTTTTATTTTCCCCTTCCTTCCTTCCTTTTTTCACACCGTTGAACTGGCATTGAATATTGAATAGTATTTTCCGGGGCCAATAGACAATTCAACAACTGACCTGTACTTCTTGCACACATGCATAAATAACGTTTTTTCATACTGTTGTGCTAATATATGCTTGAATCTTGAATGTCAATGAATAAACTGCAACACAATAATAATTATTCAGAATTCAAAATGCAATGAATTTTCAAGAGTAGCATTTTAAATTTAAATTCCTCTTGCTTTGGTATGTCTTATATCATCTGTATTATGTAATACTTCTCAAGAAACAACAAGAAATGAAAGTCCATGATAATAAATATAATAATTATTATGATTATTTTGCCTAATTTTATATTGTCCTAGTCTTGATTCTTGATATGATTACTGTATTCATTATTCGGGGTTAAAAAATGTTTATTAGGTAGATGTTAGATGACATAGCATAGTAGAGCATAATAAAAGCCATTAAAATTTTCCACTTGACGTTTGAATACTATAATTAGTTTGCCCTTGAGAACTTATTTAGATCCAAAATCCGTAATATAGAATGGAGAATTTATTCACTAATGTCATGTGGCTTAAGATTTCACTGCTGAGACCATGTACAAAATGTACAACTTCTAGCGTCATGAATTAACGACAATAAAAAAAAGTTGGGTCAAACTAAATACTGTTGACCGTTTCATTTAGAACATGTAAGCTGTTTTATGATAATAATTGTCAGGTTTAATTAGAACCCTAATAATTATGATGACCATTTATGACTTGTGACTGTTTTGTTTTTTAATTCAGTCTTTTGATATATAAAATCGAGTGTGTACTTCCATTTTTAATGATAAAATTCATGTACTAATTATTATTAAAAGGCTGTAAAAAAATTAAATTATTACAACTATTATTATTAAATACAACAATCAACGATCAAAACCTCAATCGTATATTGTAATGTAAAATTTTGAGTACCTACTTCGCATTGAGACGTTTAAGCATGTATAATACAGATAAACATATACTAGTGACGACCTCAAGATTCAAGATACACTAAAGATACACATGTGCATACAAAACGACAGTGATAATTTTAGACAATTATCTGAATCTAAATTCGCAATAATATTATACAAATAATTTAAATTGTAGGTCTGACTAATTATCATTACTGGTCTAATTAAGTACATTATTTTCATAGATAGAAGACAGAAGAAGTACCAAAATGCTATTATTGCGTATATAATTATTATAAAAGTATTATTATGTAATATTATAATTATGCTGCACATGGAAAAAATGGAAATGAATAGTAAAAGCATTCGGTACATACTATATGCACACAGTGTATAATATTTTAACAAAGGATGTGATTGTAAGTTTTCATGAATAAATCTGTGCCTTTTCTGAATCAAGATCAAAACATAAAGAACTGTTTACATTGCATTTTAATTTTTGATAAATAATAAATAATATATTATCTTCATGTATCTAGAATCTAGACACTAGACAGTGACGGACAAAAAAGACAGTCCATGAAAATTATTTTCTTTCAATGCTGTTAAAAAATAGATCAAAGATAGAAAAACTAACCACTGACAAAAATAAGATGATTTTCTCACATTATCCATTATGCACACATATCTTAGATGTGACATATTACTGCATAACGAATAACGAATAACCTTAGGAAACTGAGATAAACGATAAATGTAATATGTTACTTGTATTATGTAGCTTACGAATTAAAGTTTACACAGTACATGTAAACTTGTATTTTTATAAAGGCGTTGACAATTTGTTGACATTGGCCTAAACTCCTACTTCTCGTTAAAAATTCGATTTCAGACAAAGTCAGCAAAATCAATCAAGAAAAACTTCCACACACCCAAAAATGTGACAAGCAAAGAAAATATGCAGAGACTATTGAAAATAATGGATCTTGGATCAATCATTTGTTTTTTTTACTGGAATTCAGTAAATCGAACGCAAACGAATCTATAGACGATCAAGAAAGGACATGTCATAATACATGGACAGCTGACAAGATCTTTACTTAGAATCTAGAGTGCTTTGT
Organism: Sminthurinus aureus; assembly: GCA_034698265.1. Taxonomy (NCBI): domain Eukaryota; kingdom Metazoa; phylum Arthropoda; class Collembola; order Symphypleona; family Katiannidae; genus Sminthurinus; species Sminthurinus aureus. The sequence continues at coordinate 2,990 of JAQGBH010000312.1, read as the reverse complement.
ATCCGTTTATTTTGAATTTTGTATCAATCTTCTGTAAATAAATATTAAATGTTAAAAGAACCTTTCAGCGAGGTTTTTTTTTGTATGAAATAAAACGGAAAGTTTGATCGACCACTGAATCTGTTTTTGCTTGTATCACTTGTAATCAGACATCTTTTCTTTTCTCTCATTCAATGGATAGTAAAACAATGGGATTTTATTGTGAAAAGCTCATTTGAAAAGTTTCTGCTTTTACTATTTTTACTAACTGTACAATTTTCTGTTTCCCGAAATTTGGTATATCTTAGAAAAAAGGCAAATGTCTTGTGGTTCTTTCATTACTATTCGAGTTCAAGTTGCGGAAGTTTTCGTTTCAACTCTTCAAGTATTTTAAATGGATGAAACCTATAAGCAAAATATTACACTTCATTACTCTATAGATTACTACAAATAGTTATTTTGTAATAAGTGTGCTTGTGCTTCAACAGCCAATTCAAGTTCAAGAATTGCTCTTATTCCTGTGTTTTCTAACCTATAAGCATCAGTAATTACAATTCTGGGAAGATGTTTTAAGCTCTCAGAAACTGTTGATACTGTCAGCTCGGGATTCTGTAGTAGAACAAAAAAAAATGTTTTACGGATTACAACAAATAGCATCAACTTAAAAATGCTTTTACAAGAGAAGTACTGATGATGGATTTTATTACTTACCCAATTAAATTGAAGGAACTCAAGTTTTGGGATTTTTGCAATCCCATATTTTATTGCATGATCAGTTATCATACTATGAACAGGAAAACCACCTCGGCTATATCGAGCCAGCACCAACATTTTTAAATCTAAAGATTTCACAATACATAAAATATAATTTATTTCATATTTTTGAACCTCTCAATCCAAAAAATGGGCTTCAAATAAACATGAATTTATTATATTGCTTTTCATTTTTCAGAATAAATCAGAAATCAGGAATAAACAAAAAGACAACATACTTTTCATGTCAATTAGACAAGGCATCCTAGGTTGTTGTATCACAGTGTGAGGATTTTGTCCAGCTGATAAATATCTATTTAAAGTATGTTTATTCATTCCTGTAAAAATATGCTCATGTAGAGAAAAACAAGAAAAGGTATTCTCCAAGGCTAAAATTTCTAATCGGGGAAAAATCCGAATTATTGAAATCATTAGAGAATTTGATAGTGGAAGAGTTAGATCCAAGGAACGTAAATTTGGATATTGCACATTAATATATTCAAGATAGTAAGTATATTCTTCTTCCATTGTCTGTAAGAAATCCAGCTGAGATGGTACATTATGTGTGCAGTGATCTTCTATTGTAAAATATTCGACGCCATTATGCGGACTGAGAATCGATTCATACGGAAAGTCTTTATGATAAATTTTGTGCATGCTTTTTAGACTTGGTAATATTTTTTTGTCGAATCTAAAATTTAAAATATAACAAAAGAAATAGCCGATTACATATTATTTACGCGTTTGTACAACACACAACATTACAGATCACCGAATCATTAGCATGTATTATACAATTTTGAATATCAAATCAAACATCAGAAAGTAGGAAAATTATTATAGGTTAACAATTAAAAATTAATAATGAGAAATGATTACTTACATTCCTAAACTGCCGTTCCAGTCATCAATAATTAGATTAGCTAGTCGTGGACATTTTGGAAATGCTTCATCTGGAGAATTTGATACCTTGAATATAAATAATAAAAAATTCATATTATAATTCTTTCACGGTTGAAACTTTTCCTGTGCATTTACATAATATCATTATTTATTTATTGTTTTATTTATGTAGAAATAATAATAAGAAAAATAACGACATACCCAACTTATGCTTAAATCTTCAATACTGCTGGAAAAGTTAGCTACAATGGCTTGTAACATTTCAGACGGAACTCTATTCTCTTTCTCATTGTTTCGGTTGACTTGAATAGACAAAATTTTTAAATTTGGTAATTTTAATTTTGTCATTAAATGAAAGTGGCTTGCTCCAATACTTTGAATGTAAAGCTCTTCTAAATTGCATAGCGTATTTGTTTTCTTTAATATTTGAGTTAAACTTCGATCATTAAGGATTTTTGGATGGAAATTTTTTATATTCGGAGCACCATTTAAAACTTCAATGATAAAACTTAGACTAAAGGGTTTGGGCCCAATGACAGTCTCCCAATATCCAAATTCCACCAAATCAGGAAGGCTCAATTTTACTCGTTGTTTATCATTTAAAAGGCCAAAATTGATACTATCGGCCATGGCACAGTGTAATTTTTTGAGTGTAGATGCATTCCTCATAAGAATTTGGTAGAGATGTCTTTGAAAATCAACTTTGTAGGAGGTTGGAGATTCATGTACATAAAAATTTTCAATATAGGTTTTACTATTATAAAGAAACAAGTCCATATTTTCAGATCGTAGTTGTCCTGAAGAAAAATGTAGTCTTTCAAATGGACATGGAGTTTGTTTTAATCTAGTGTCCTCATATAATCTTTTAAAGCTATCTAGCTCTTCTGGTATATTTTCAAAGAGTCGGACGTAGGATATTTTACGAAGGGCAGCACAAGCTTCCACATTCCAAAGTTTATTGACAAATCTACAAGTTTTCAAAGTCTTAGCATCCAAATATTTAAATACAGCTTTGAGGATCTTAAATTCATCCAAATATCGAAGTTTGTCTGTCCATATCTTTTCATTTGTAATTTTTTTACTGATGGCTTCCGAAATTATTGTATCCGAGACTTTACTACTACCATTGACACAAGCAATGTTGATGGCACTTTTACTTATTCCTTGTCTACTCCTATTTTTCAACATGATGGATTGTTGTGCAGTTATCTTCTTGGGATGTCTACTAAAATTACTTGAATTTAGGCAAGAAAGAACATAGCTCCAGTCTATTAACTGTAATATGTGGGGTTATCTATGAAAAACAATCTAAAGGAACTTTATAATTTATGCGCTGCGATCGTAGAAAAAATAGA
>JAQGBH010000311.1:0-58039 GCA_034698265.1 Sminthurinus aureus | reverse complement strand
GCGGGAAACTTCTAAAGTCTCTCTCTCATAATCTAAGGAATCCTGGATGGATATTTTTCATAGATAGTTTCACATATTATGTGTTTCAACTTCAACTCTGTTTCTTAGACACGGTTCATTTACTTGGCTCTTTTCAGTTGTACTTTTTTGTGTGTTGTTTTTTTTCGGTTTGTATGGGCACTGTTTCAGTTTTCGGTATATATTATATATACATATGCATACCTATAATCTATAATGCATAATCATATTATGTAGTACACATTATTTGAAACAAATGAAGACACGGGGAAAAAAGGGACAAAATAGTAATGTGTAAAAGTGTCAAATGTCAAATTGTAAAATATTTGAGGAATTTAAAAATCTAGCATAAGTAGCCAAACACTGTCAGCAAGTAAACAGTACTCAGTACATAATATATTTTGAGAAGAGCCAAAGAAAAATAAGAGTTTTGCTACGTCTATTTTTTACACGTTCACATTTCACATTTTAATAGTTCAAGGTTGACATCAAAATACATGTGACATAAACTACAGTTACTCTTCCGTATGAATTAAATCTCTTGTCATCAGTACACATCAAAAGTGACAACTGACCTTGTTTTTATGCGTGTGTGCAATAGTCGTAAAAAGTACAAAGTGACAAAGAAAAAAAGTTATTTTTTTATTCAAAGAGTAAAACGCTTTTCATTGGGTGAAAGACTAAACAGTACGAAAAGTTTGCATTTCGAAAAAAAAGTTCAAATTTTCATAAAATTTCGAAATTTTTTAAAGTTTTTCTGAAATAAAAAGTGAAAAGTACTTTGCATATAGGTAAAGATTTTAATTAGAGTAATTAAAAACTTGTTGCATAAAGATAAAGTTCAAGATTGAACGACAATTAATATAAAATGGGTTGTATTTGTTTTATTTTCAGATTTTATCCAGCGTCGGGTCTTTCTCATTTTCAACTTCAAAACTCAATTATTTTTAGAAAAATGAAAGTGAATTTTATAGAAACGTGCAATTATCGTAATTATTATTGGTGCTATAACTTAATTTAAGGAAGAATCGTGGATTAATTATATATAAATACTATTATATTTTATAATTGGAGCTCCTACTGTTAAACTGTTTATACCTGATCAAATTATACCTTCAAATATTATAATATTGATTGTCTTCAAAGACTGACATCACAGTGCTTATAAAATACATTACAAAAATTAAAATATATATATATATAACAGATTATACTCATGATTAAAATAATATATTATATCTACAGATAAATGCAGGCATCTTACAAAAATATAATGGATAAGACTAAGAATAATAATAGTAATTGTTATTTTGAAATGAAGAGGACAAGTATTTATAAGAAAGCACTGACGAGGTCGTCATTCTTTACATAGCATTATCTATCTATATGTATATAAAAAACAAAATTTAACCATGAAATCCACATTATTTTGTTCAAAAGTTGTCAATTTAAATGAGTGGAAAACAGTAGTATTATAATAAAAAAAATAATCCTCTACTTCTATCTTCTATAGTAAATATAGAATATCAAGCAACAAGAATCCATCCTCTAAACTCTATACAAAATACAGAATCAAGAATAAAAAGAAGAATTTGTCAACGGTAGTACCCACATCAAGGACGAACGAAAGGGTAAAAGAGGAAACGAAAGATCAAAAGTAATGGTGTTGTCGACGGTGAATTCGGTCAATGTATGTAATATATTGCTCGGCTGAGGATATTTTTAACTTGTTGACCCGTGAGTATTGTACGACTACAACAACATCTACCACAACATCAACTCTGTCAACAGAAAATCAACAAGAAACATTATCATCAGCATTGCAATCGCCGTCAGCAAGTCAAAGTCCAAACCAAACTCAAACTCCAACTAGTCAAAGTTCAAGTAATAGTATTTCAGCCAAATTCATCAATAAATTTAATCAAAGTTTCAATTCCAGTCCTCGTCATCCGTTTTCTTTTACTCGTCATATTTCTGAATCTACACCATCAACCGCTACTACATCCGCTTCTACTATTACAACAACGTCAACAACCTCTGAAACTGTGCCATTAGCCAGAACCACAAGTGTTAAAAGTCAAAATTTACATCAACAAGAACCAAACTATTTTAATTTTAATCAACCTACTAATACCAACACTACCAACACTACTAATAGTAGTAGTGGTGATAAAAAGAAGGCAAAAAAAGGTATACCTCCAACTCCAACTCTAACTCTAACTGTCAACTCTTTTCATTCCGAATCACCATTCGTTGCAACACCCCCACCAAGTCCTTTCCTAGCTCGAGTACCATTTCTTAAATTAAATAAACCATTTCGACGAGATAAAGTTCAACCTAGTGATTTTAACGGGGATCCTACAAACAGTTTACTCGCCAAACGTAATAACGACAGTAAAGGAAAAGTTGGAGCTTCTCGTCCTCCTCCAATTAATATCGATGTAGCTAATACACGTGCAAAATCTACAAGGCCCTCTATTTCAGTAGTTACACCATCAACGTAAGAGTCAAACATTATTAAAATTGGGGGAAAAAAACAGAAAGAAAGAACAGGGAAAAGCAAAACCACAATAATATAAACCAAACAAAATCTACTGAAGATTTAAAAAGTGAAAATCTTTTTTATAAATGTGTATTTTCTGTCTAATATGTAATATGTAATTGCATAGTATTTTTGTTGTTCTTGTTTTTTATCTTCTTATCACTACACTTTTTTTCATTCTTTCACATCATATTTTCATCTTGATTGTAATCTTGAACTTTATCTTCCAATATTCGTTTTGCTTCTTCTTCTTCTTCTTCACCATCATCTTCATCTTCTCTTTCTATTTTTCTATCCTATCTTATACATAATATATTATTGTATTATATAATATTAATTGTTCAACCATTGCACAGCTTTTATTTTTTCTAAACATAATAATAAATTGAATATCCTCTCTTATTTCTTAATACCTTTTTACTCCAGTTTGCCACATGAAGACGAGACATTTAATCAACATCGAGTACAAAATCAGCCGAGACGTTCATTACATAGAATAAAATTGGTTTCCGGAGAAAATTCTACTGAACGACGGGCTGCCTCACTAGCTCGTGAACTTCCACAACAGTCCACTCCAACTCCAAGCCCAACTCTATTAAATTCAAAAGACGGATCCACTCCACACACCCAGAAATCCAGCGTCACCTTCTGCTTTGATAATACGCCAGTGTGTACCAGAGCAAATTCTCAACCAAAGACATTCGGAACAAATTCTCATAATAATAATAATAATAACAATAATAATACTAATACTAGTAGTAGTAGTCAAACAAGTGGTCCTAGTGCGCGTAATACTAATAATAATACTAACAGTGGAACAAATACCAGTGGTAATATTACTCCATCGAGTCTCAAAATGAGCATTCTAGGTTCAGCTACTAGTGGGACAAGTGGAGCTGCATCAAATTCCATTGTAGATCCAGGTTCATTGAAGGACCTCTTACATCCTAGTCTTAATGAGACCCTCAAATCTCATAATGCTCTCACCTTTAAGCTCATCCGTATAGGTAAGAAATATTATACTCTTATATATAACATACATGAATGTACATTGTACACGTTCATTCTCATAATAATAATATAACTTTTCATATATCTTTCACATAGTAAAATGTAAAATATAGTAGGATAATACCACAACTCTTGAAAACTTTTCCGAATTACAAATTACTCCTACTTTTACTACTCTTCATTATTGATATTGACAAATCAATACGTCAGATTTAGTTACCATTAAATCTATACTTTATATATTCAGGAGAATCTATTGTAGGATTTATACAAAATACAAAGGGTAGATAGATATTATGCCAATCTCTGAGAAAAGCAATATAATGACATTGGCACATTGTATGTTTTTAGTATAGGCTAGTAAACTACATAGTAAAGTTATGCATAATTTAGGAGAAAGAATTCATACCAAAAAAAATGTTGTAACTGCACATTTTCAAGAGACTTGATGAGCGACACAAGTTAATAAATTTATTAATGTATGTTACAAAATTAGACTAAAATGCAAGTACATTTCATGGTATCATGATGTTGATGATGATGATAAATAATAATAACCATGTTGAACACTTTGTGTTGTGCATTGTACCAGATCGATTTTGGAAGCCTTTGAAATGTCAGGTAGGAAACATAGCACAAAAATAATAGATAGGGATAGTCCAAAAAAAATACAGAAAAATGGAAAAGTGGATAAAATTATGTACTTTGATGGACAGCAGACAGAAGTCGATGCATTTCGGGAAAAGATTTGCAAGGTATCATAATATAATATTTAGTTACACTAATGAGTATGCAGTGTGCACTATATAATATACTGTATGTCGGTAGTTAGTTACATGGCTATTTCCAAAGCTGTATCATTAAAAAGACAACCTTTGCTTACGTAATAATAAGTAAAATCGACCTCTCATTAGTTTAACGGATCAATATCCAAGCAAAATGTAAAACGTCACTGCTCCATGTTTACAGTTCTCACGGCATAAGATTATATTATGATGCTCCTGACTTTTCCTCTATAAAGTATCAAAATTAAAAAGTAACTTTATATTCATTCAGCAATAGGTAATAGCTCCTTTTACGTTGAATCCACGGTGCACTGCATGTGTAAAGTGTAAAGTACATGACGTGTGTCGTTAATTAACACATCAACTCTATTTAAATTCCTATAATACCTGTTTCAACAGGCAAAGGTTCTCATCATTTTGTTTAGATGAGTGAAATCTGAAATCTGTTTTCCATAAGACTTGTTACATGTCCATGTTTTACATACATGTGTTTATGTGTTACTTTAGTTTAATGTTAAATGTCAGCGTGGCTTATTACTATTCTTGTTTTCTTCATTTGAAGTTGAGTACTAGGGAAATGAGAAAATGCAAATTTTTATGGAATATTATACAAAATACAAAATATATACAAACAAATATGTGTATAATGTATATTTTCTAGAGGTTCGTTATGGTCTCTTCACTCTTCGCTCTTCAACACTCATGCCTCGTACTGGAGAGAGAAAGGTGAAAATAACAAGCTTGTCATCATATTTTTTCACTCCTACGGTGAAAGGAAGGGAAAGATAAGAGGGAGAAGAGTAATGGCTAGTCTCTTTTCTAGTTTACATAGTCATGATTCTGTTACTAATACGAGTATCACGGTAGAGAGGAAATGAGGTGCTAGTTTTAGACATTTGACTACCATGCTTAATTTACTAAATTATTACCATTCCCTATTCGTGTCTTGTATCTCCTATCTCATGTTCCGTTTCGACAGCTCAATCATCACAAATTATCACAGTAGGATTTGTTAGCATTCATTTATATATTATTCAGGAAAAATATGATGAGTTTATGCTGTGTGTATAGTTTCTAGTTTCTAGTTTGTACGCCAACCCTGTGGTGGATGTTGAATGTTAGATGTAAGATCGTTTGATGTAAAGGAGAAGCTGTACACTACACACGTTACAGACATAATACTACAGATAGATACATCATCATACACCACTTCTTCCTGAGTTTTAATTACTTGTTCGTTAAATATTTACCTACCTTCTGTACATTTTATATTACATTGTACAAATACTTCAACTCTCAACCTTCAAATTTAAACGTGTGTTTTACTTCTACGGTAAAAATTCTCATCAAAATGGAACACCTATCATGGAGACACGTGCTAGTATATTATACATACACAATATAAATTGTACATAGTTGAAAGTTTTCGTGTCATAGTTTGATAAAACATATTATGATTCATGATGTATGGTGTCTATTTTTGTTAGAAATATGAGAAACTGGACTTAAATCATCATGTGTCATGATAGTCAGAGAAAGGAACCGAAAATCCAAACCCTGTGTCCATTGAATTAGCATTGAGTAGTGAGTACGAGTATTCATCATTTTTAATGGATTGTCATTTACTATAGTATCGATTTGGAGTTTAGAGTATAAACCGATGCAAAAAATTCATAATGGAGGACTCGTATGATAAGCTCTTAATTTCGCCCATAAAACAAAATTTAAACTTTTTTTATCGCTAGCTATTATTGTCCTATCAGTACAGCTTGGCGTATGCCGTATACCGTATACCCCTTAAGTTTTTACTCATGAGTTATGAATCATGACGGATACAAAATCTTCATTTAATAAAAAAGCGAAAACATTGATTTAGCTCTGTCTGTGGGTATAAAAATTGTAATATCAATCAAAATTTGATTCATGTGATCCTTTTTTGAGCTGTCTCTCTAATCTGCAGTCTCTAATTGAAGTTGGTAGTAAATGGAAACTTCAAAGACAAAGAGGGGTAATCATGCTCCATGATCGTGACTTATCAATGAACAGTTTGTTTATCAGTATAGAGTTTTAGCCTTATTGAAATGTTTAATTAAATTCTAATTTGTAAGTTGAAATTAGGACCACATTTGTCTGTGTGTTGTTGTGCATATATTTAGCCTGTCGACAATAATTTATGTGATTCATCAAAAACAATGAATTTTAAATTAATTCGTTTTGGCTTGAATCTCGATTTTAATCGAAAGGACGAAATATACAAAACATAAAACGAATGATAAAATACTTTATGACTTTTGGCTTATGACAGACATCAGGAGTAGTTATTATTATTACGAAACAGAACACAAAATGTTGCAGTACGGAAAATTGAAAGTTTGTTGGAAACAACAATAATTTCTTTGTCCATACAAAGTTATTAGTTATTAGGCATATGTGACATGGTGCTTGTCTTTTACCCAGTTATGCATAATACGTAGTTCAGACTAGAGACTAATAAATTAAATTCAAGTCGGATAGGAAATGAATTCGTCATGTCATTAGTCGTGAGGAAAAACAGAAGATGCATTTTATTTTACATAAAATGTTGCAAATAAATCTTGGTTTTATTTCTTCTTTTGTTCTTTGCTTGAACTCAACTTGTGAATTGTGAACTCAGTATCTAGAGTATCAATTCGCTTTTGTGGAAACGGAATATAAAAATGAAGCAAAATTGTGACTGACGCCCATAAATGTACGTATTGTACTGTCCTTGTTAACAAGTACCATTTCAAATCATTTGATATTTGATAAAGTCACTTGGGTATTGCGTACATATAATAACTAAGTATGGCCACACACACACACGGAACAGTTCTTCTGGGTGTCCCACATTAGACAATCTACATTATTAATGTACATTATACATATTCTAGTAGTCTAAATGGAAATGGGAAAGCTTTTAGTTGTTATCTTTTTTGTTTGAAGTTGTTGGTTTGATTTGATTTGATTTGATTTTCCTGCATTGCACCAGGAACAAAGAACAGGACAAGGAACCAGCAGTATGAAACATAAACTATGAACTATGAACAAGAGGTTGATAACAATGTATATTATTGTGTATATTAAGTATGTATTTTGTACTTTTTCGTTCCACATCCTACTTTCTACTTTCTCTATCTGTCTGTTTTCAGTTTTCAGGTGAGAGGAAAATGATAAAGGGAGAAAATACGTGGAAAATAAATAAATTTATCTGCAGCATTCTTCTCCATATTCTTTTGAATGCTGGTTCTGGTTCTAGTACTGGTACTGGGATCACATCAAAACTCAAAACATGATTGCTTATGACTTGTAATGCCTGTATATTGATAGTAGACTTTTGTGGTGTAAGATTTTATCACTATAGAACAACACTCGTCTTGTAACAGAACAATGAATGAAAATGAATAATAAACCTAATTTACATGTGTACAATGTACGATATACAATAGAAGTACAAATGTGCAATTTGTAAATAATGCACATTTATTTCCTTTTTGCCGCTAATTATTATCAGAAATTAAATCGGATTAGATTTCTCATGGGCTCATTCATCAAAAATCTCAACGTCCTTTCCCTTTTCTTGTCCAAAGTTCTCGTGACATACGTTTATGATTTTTGACCTATATTGTAAAGTGTAAACACATTTACAATTACAAAGCATAAAATTCTGTAGGTGAAATTTTTTATTTCATTTTTTAAAATGATGTCAGGTGCAGGTTTAAATGTTGGTTTGGTTCCGAAAACTACAAACGTGTACCCCTAATGGTTTGGTTTGGTTTGGGTATGGTTTTATGATTTGTGTTATAGATTAGTTTGGTTACAATTAGTTGATGGTCACAATAATGGTGGAGAAATTTGGACAGGATAAATTAACCACAAGAAGAAATTTCAGTTTTATACGTGCATTCATACAATGAGAAAGGGGAATGCAGCGATGATTATGGTGGTGATGGTGATGATGATTTGTGGTTTTGGTTGAGTGTAATAAATGAAATGCTCAAATGCTCGTAATTAGGTTTGCTGTGGTAGTCTTGTGTTCTCTAGGTGTCAGCGTGGAAATTGCAGGTTGTCGTTTGTCTGTCATGTCTTGTGCATGTATAGCTATACACACTATACATACTATACATATTCAGCCTTGAGCCTTGACAGTGAAAATTAGTTGGTGAGTTGTGGTAAAGTTATGAACTGTGAACTTGTGAATCGTGAATCGTCAGTCAGAAAGTGTACAGCGTTCAGTGTTCACATATGTATGTGTAATGTCTAACCTTTTTGCACGTAGGTAGTTTTGATGCAATAAAGAAATCTGTATAAACTAAACAAGAAAAAGACGAAGAAGAAGAAGATTCTATTTTGCATTTTACATTTTATCCAAAGAAAACTTTTTGTCCCCTTTCGACTTTCAACTTTCGACTTGTCAGTTCTCACACATGTACATTTATTCTCTGTTTTCTGTCAGGGGAATATTTTCTAGTTGACTAGCTTTCTCCCTCATCCGTCTCCACTCTCTACTATCCATACATATTTTGCATTTTGTAGTCTAGATTCTACATTCTACATTGTAGATGTTAAACTGTAAAATTTGTTGTGAAATTTGACAGAAATACATAGGAAGAAGAAGAGAGATGAAAAATGAAAGTATGTATAATAGGGAGAAAGTTTTTAGTTAGATTGTGAATGTGGATGTGGACGTAAATGTATGCATAGATACAAAATACAGCAGACAGAATATGTTGAATATGTTGTGTGGATTTATTCACTTGCGCCTTGCTACTATCTACTGTGTAAATGAAACAAGGATGGGAAATACTGGCTTTTAGTAAGGAAAATATAATATATAATATGTATACACAATGTACATTGTATAACCTACATTTCTCCCAAAAATTTACAACAGGACGGACGACCGACTAACTCACTCTTCCCTCTTTACTCTTCACCTTTTCACTACTTTCATCTACATGCACTTGATTCGCCCCGACCATGGGAAATGAATGCATAATTTATTAAGTGCTTTTATTAAATTTTTACCTTCTACTAAATTCTTGCAATTATTCATGAGGTCTGGCGCTCTCTCGATTCCTGTCCCATATACTTTATACTTTACATAACATGTACTGTAGACTATAGACTTCAGTGTATACTGTACACTGTACATATGTAGTGCATAGTCTATGCATAGTGTATAATACAAACCTCCGGGGAAAGTACACTATATACATTGTATATTGTTCTAGTCCGTACAATTTACAATTTGTGTTCCACGAGCTCACTCTACAAATTATAAATGGTAAATGGATGTAGAATGTAGAATGTACAGTTTTATATTCTGTAACAATATTATTTTATATTTGAGACTGTATAGTATGCAGTATATTTACTATAATATGTTATAATATTCTATACTCTATACCGCCATCACTTTCTTTGTCCATAGTGAAATTCTATTGTACTCTAAAAAATGTGGATTGTAGTTTGTAGATTTTAGATACATCCTTTTTGTTTTTCGTTTTGTTCTACTTTCTATTCTGTCCAGTATTCAGTATCCAGTATATAAAAACATACCTTACTATTTAGTATTGTCCTCTCCACTCTCCACACATTCACTTTTTTATATTGTGTATTTTCAATATTGACACAATCATGCCCTTTCACGCAAGATGTACCATGTACAATATGCAGTTTACACATGGAATTATTTAATATTAATAATAAGCTATGGAAAAAAAGTGGCAATAAAATAAAATACTACAATAGGAAAAATGAAAAGGTTAAATAGTTTCGCCTTCAGTTGAGAACATTGTTGGTTTGTTATTGGCTAGACTCTGGACTTCTTTCCTTTCTTCATGAAAATTACTATGTCTATGAGTGAATTTGGCAATTATGGACATATTCCAAATTCCTTCCAGCCCTTTAAACTACATACATGTATGTTACAAAAACATTGATATTAATTGACAATAATCTCCAGTATGTCAATTATTTTGTAGTGGTTTGTAGTTTATTGTGTATTTATTTATTGCTCATTGTTTGCTGTTTGTAAACACTAGGTATAATTTTTAGACCTGAAAACATGAAAGGAAGGAATTTTGAGTAGGTTATCACCTTTATCGTTAGATGATTCTTTATTCAGAAATATCTGTATATTTACGATTTACGAAAAATATTAATATTTACCAAATTATTATGTTTTCATGTAATAACCACTCTGTTTGAAGTTTGGGTTTTAAACTCTCAATCCGAAATTTCAAGCCCTGGAGGCCCTAGAATTTCTAGAAATGAGAATGAAATTGTAAAACAACAAATACAGAACAAAATTTATCCTTGTACATGAAGTTAAAGAGAAATTTCTCTGCAAATTGATATCAATGGGAAAATTAGAAAATAGAAAGAGAAAGAAGACAGCAATTTACAGTTTACCATTTACAGCTTGGCATTTAATTTATTGTTCAATTCCGATTTCTGTATTTGTGTTTGTATTTGTATTTTCTATGTATTCTTTATTGTGTTGATGTGTATTGTGTATCTTGGGGAAGTTGAAAGTTGAATGCTGGAGTTGAGAGTTGAGTGGCATTTAAAGTGGATTTTTGATGTGCCTTAAAGCGGTGCTGTAATGCTTGTTGCTTGTTGCATGCACATCGTGCATCGTAATATAATTCTAATTATTGGCATTATTAAGAAACCACAACAGTTTCCCTTTGGTTCCGTTTCACTAAAACACTACTTATCGTATAGAATACAGTATTCTGCATCTCATGTTTGATTTATCTCTTAGAAATTGGAATGTGATCTTTACGATACAAATACAAATAAGAAATAAGCACATGATATACAAAGCTTTCTATATTCACTGTTTTCGCCATGAGGTTACTAGTACAATCTACAATGTGCAGTCTACACTCTACCATTTGACATTTGACTACCAAGTACCAAGTACACAGTACACAGTAGAAGAATAAGAATAAGGAGAGAAAGAGTGAATGAAAATTAATTAAAAGGTATAAAGTGTAAACTATAAAGTACATGAATGATAAAAGCGTCTCTTTGTATCTGTTAACGTAAGATGTAATGTATAATATAGCTGTAATAAAATGAGATGTACATATTCAGCGTTTAAGTCCACAGTGCACAGTTGTCTGTCTTCTAGAGTTATTTTACATGAATCATGGCTCATGGTATTCATGGTTTTTATATTATATATTGCAGACACAGTATACGGTACTCAATACAGACAACAGACAGTGCAATATAAAATACACCATGAAAAGTGGTGAAGCCAAAAATAAAACTAGAGCGTTATTATTATTACTATAGAGCCATGAAGAGGCAAACTCCCAACTTGAACAAGTCACATTCAAATTTCAAAGTAGAGATGTAGAGAGCGGGGAGTGTAAAGTGTAAAGTGTAGGGTTTAGAGTGTAGAATATGGCATAGTGTATAGTGTATTGGAAGTCATAGGAATAACAACACTATAGTTAGTATAAAGGATAAGTAGTAGTTGCAACAAGCTCTAAAACCTAAAACTCGAGATAAAAAGTTCCTCAAAAGTATTATGTATTTACTTATTTATTCATCTCTCTCTCTTTCTCTCTCTGTGTATCTCTCTCTCTCTGTCTCTCAATTCGAAGCTCTAAACTCTAAATTCTAAACTGTGTAAACTAGAGTAAAATGTGTCAAATTTCCAACAAACAGCACTTTAAACTTTGAATCCAACACACAACAGACAACAGACATTACGAGTTACGAGAGAGGAAAAAAGCAAGTGCAAAAAATAAATTCTAAATTAGGAAAAGTTGAAATGGATGGAAAAATGGAAATGGTGAAGCTCGTTTCTCGTTTCCAGTGTAGAAAGTATTTTCTTAAATATTTTCTATCATACCATTCTCTTCTTTTCAGTTTTTCCTTCATTTATTATGCATGACATATGTACTCACTACTCACCAGTACAGTATTCACTATTCACATTTCAAACAGTTTTTGTCTATGGCTGTAGTCTCGAGTCTCTAGTCTCCAGTCTCCAGCCTGCCCTACAAATTCTACGTTGTACAATGTACAGTGTAAATTGTAAATGCATGCATGCATATATTTTTTTTCTCTTGTTCTCGCCTTTCGTGTTTCATGTTCCGTGAATATTTATATTATGTATGTATCTATACGCAAGTAAGTATAAGTATATCAAGTCCTGTTTATATGCATACTTGACATGATATGACTGACGATGTTCCATTTTTCATTCCTCGATAAATAAATAATACATGACGCGGGTGCATTACCAATTTACTCAAAACTGAAATACTCGTACAAATTCTTGTTACACAAGGAACAAGGACGGATGTAGAGACTAGAAACTAGAAACACGACATATTTTTACACAAAATCATAAGTATATAGTAGATAGTATATCAAATATCAAGAAAATACTGTACTATCAGGGGCATAAAAATGAGAAAAGTGGAAAGTAGAAAGTAGAAAGTGGAAAATGAAAAAACATCTTTATCTCATTCCTACTGTATTTCTTGACATTATCTAGAGTCTAGAGTCTAAAATTTAGAATCTAGGAGTTGCGAATTATGCAAAGTACCACTTACGATTAGTATCAAGTATTAACCATTTAGGTTGTGGGAATGACGGTAAAAGTGGATAGAAAAGAAAGAAGAAAGAAAGGTATCAAAAATGAGAGTAGGAAAATTTAACTTTAAACTTTTAAACTGAGATGTGACGGCAGTACTCAAGTATTCAAAGGGATATAATATATAATATTTCTACATATACTGCTATTTCACTGCTTATAACGTGACTATTTCCTTTTATTTTTGTACGTGAATAAAATTATTACCTAGGATCTAGGATAAACAAGGGAGAATTGACAATGCCTTTTTTACTGTTGTACCTCTTACCCTTTAAAATTTATGGTTGCAACTTCTCATCTCTCTGCCCTTATCCTTTTACTCCTTTGTGGCCTTTCAGCTTTAAATTTTAAAAGTCAACTTCCACAGCTCACAGCCCACAATTGACGAGTACTCTCTTATATTAGATATGAGGTATTAGGTAGGATTTATAAATTATCATGGAGTGCAGTCAAAACTCAAAAGTCAAAAGCCCAAAGGGAGATGAGAAGAAGGTTTGGACTTTGGATTTTTGACTTTTGAGTTTTGAGTTTTGACTCATTTCACTAAAGTGAATCAAAAAGGAGTCTGGCTGAAACTTTTCAGGTTAATCGAGAGTCGAGAATAGAGACGTTGAGTTGATTTGTAACATGAGTTTCCAGTTTTGACTTTCCAGTTTTGTGTTTTGAGTTTTGACTGTTGAGTAACTTGATACGTGATATAGATCACATGATGGTTGTTGTAATTTTTCTGGGAAGAAATTTGACGAGTTTATCAGTCAGTTTGTAGTCTGGAGTATAGATATTGGAAACGGGATGTGGGAAAACGGATGTTAAAAGATAAAAGTATCCTGTATCTAGTATCTCCATAATATTATTTATAGAGAATCTACAAAGGACAAAGGTAAAGTGGTTGTTGGTGGTAGGTAGTAGGTAGCTACCTGTAGTCTCTAGTCTGTAACGTCTTTTCACTTGCTCTACTTTTCTCGTTCACCTTTAAGTTTTTCCCAGTTTCAATTTCTGCGATATATAGTCATGTACGTTGTACCTATCTGAATCTAAATTCGAGTTTTGAGTTTCAAGTTGGAACGTCTAAAAGATATAAAATGTATGCATATAAATACGCAGACATGGGAATAAGTGGATGAAATTTATATGGGAATCCACGAGCCTCTTTTCTTTCTTTCTTTACCCATGTCCCATGTTTTGTATTATGCAAAAGAAAACCACAATCTATAATGTAAAATAATACAAGATACATTATATACAGAAATAACAGAGTATGGAGTATCTGTAGATAGTAGATAGGAGATAGGCGAAAGGAGCTTCAATTTTTAACTTTATGGTTATCCGTTGTGAAAAGTTTAGGATTATCTGCCTACTGTCTACTATCTACTGCATACTGTCTACCTGATGTATTCATTCCTTTTCCCCTTTTTATTTGCACATGTATATGTACACATGTACATGATGTTGAGAATTGAGAATTTATATTTCTTGGAATTTTCCATACATCTGGCTCCGTTTACACAAGGAAAAATTTTCATTCGAGTTTCAAGTCTACTCTCGACTCTCGTTCCTTCCCACATCTTGATTCTCCATTCTCCATTCCCTTTTCACTACTCACCACTCACAACTCACAACTCACTACTCCTTTCTGCAATATCACGGATTCAGGAGATAGTAAGATAGGGTTTGAGGCCTGTTCTTTCTTGACAGCCAATTTTGTCAGTTGCCGACCGAGTGAAATTGAAAGTGTTTCGATAAAACCACATTCGACACCCACAAGCCACAAGACGGTCTAAAATATAAAAGAACCGCAGAAACCCATAGCTTTCCACTTTCCACACACCAACACACAGTGAGATCTTGATCGGCGATCGACGACGTACGCATATCGCATGTCCTATCTTCTACATCTTCTATATGGTCTGCATTATTAGGGTAGCGCAGCTGTACAAGCTTTCCCCATAGTCTGTCATCACTCATCAATCATCAATCATCACATTTGAATTTCTTGTTTCGAGCTCTTACACTTGGAAAAGTTTTTAGAATGTGGGAAAATGTGAGAATCCAGACTGTAGCAAAATTATAAGACTGAGGAAAATAAATATTACAAATTAAAGAGAGATTTATGCAGCTTCGTGAGACACATGTACAATGCAAGCTTTGCTACCCGATTTCTATGAATTCTCAAAGATTCTCCATCTAGAAAAATTTATGAAGCGAGTTTTGAAATCCTACTTTACCACAATTCAGATTTTATACATTGTACACTTTTACATCAGACATGCAACATGCATCCACAATCCACAATGTACAGTGTCGGACGATCAGTAGCACAGCTCGAGCTCACGATGCATAAAATGGAAAGTTGAGAAGGAGAAAGAAAGTGGTGGGAACGGGAAAAAAGTAAATTGGAAAAGACATGCAGGTTTAAGTGATGCATTGGACAGGGATTGAGGACTGAATTTCTTCATTGCAATTCCATCTTCTAGTTTCTCTTCTGTTTTAGCCTTATTTTGCCCAATATTCATTGAAATGATGAATGAATCCATGTGCATTGTGCATCCATTGTTGCAAATGTCACAGTTTCAATCAATTTAATAAATAGGATTATTTTCACTGGACACTGGATAGTGTAGAAAGTTAAAAGTCTTATTGGTTTCGAGTTTGGGGTGTGCGGGAGTTAAAATTAATCTACTACATACAAATGCACATGGATGTATAATGTATAGCATTGAGCATTGAGCATTGGGTATTATAAAGGACATTGGAATTGAAGTATGTGAATCATTCTGACTTGTGAGTGAAATAATACATAGGAATCCAGAATCTACGTAGAATTGAGAATTGAGCATCGAGAGTCCAGAACCATTTTATTGGCCATGGATTTTTGAATTCATTGTATATACTTTATTTTATTGGATTGGGGGATTGGATATTCCATTGAATGGATGAATGGATGAATGTGGATAAAAGTCGAGCCTCTTTCTCTCATTTCCTTCCTTTCACTCTTCGTTGACTTGTACGTTGACTTGTACGTTCTGTATTCTGTAGTTAGATTCTGGCTCCTTGGTTCTAGATTGTATAGAACATAGACTTCTTTTAACTTTATTGTGCATTGTGCATGGACAAGAAAAGTCTAGTAATCCAATCCAATCCAGGCCAGTCCAGCTCAGTTTTCAGCTTCCAGTCTCCAGTTTAATCCAAACTGTCCTGTATGTTGTATGTTGCATTAAGAGTCACACAAGAGTTGAGAGTCGATCACTAGTTACTGGTTACTGGTCACGCTTATTGTATTTTTTGAGGGGGCGGGGAAGGAGAAAAGGGATTTGATTGAAGGGCGTGTAGTTTTGAGTTTTGAGGCTAATCTCTGGTTTCAAAGAAAGCAACTTTTCACCAAAAGGATTCAAAACATTCAACGGAATGAAGGGTGAAGGATGTATTGGGTATTGAGTATGTATGCTGTATGCTCTGTACTCTGTACTCTAATCCTATGCAATGCAATAAACTGTGAACACACATGGACATTTTACAGTTAAAGACCGTTATTTCCACTCCCTAGATGTATGTGTTTTCCTTTGAACAAACTTTTCTCTCTGTTTGATAGGACATGTTCAACCTCTTCCGTATCCTCTTCCTTTTCCTTAAAAAAACTTATGAATCGGTTTTGAGTTTTGATCTTCTTTTCACAACTCAAAGTTGACTCAAAGTCAATTTTCAATTCAACCAACTGTGTCAAGAGTCAAGTGTAAGGAGGAAACCCCGAGGTTTGACTTGAATCAAATTTGAGCTAAAATCCAAAATCCAAAATACTAAATAGAAATTTCCAAGCTTTCCAAGAGTAGCCCTTTCATTTCATTTCCATGGTTTGTGGGAGAGAGGAGTTTTGTCCTTGAATTAGAAGGATCTTGAAGGAGGTTCGACGGCTTGACGGCTTAAACCGACGGTGTGTTAGTATGTTGGCATTTCCCGTTAGTTAGAGTTATCTCACGGTTTGTAATGGCTACTATATATTCTATACTCTGTGTTTAAAGTGCAAAGGTAGAGTTCGAGTTTAGAGTTTCTACCCAAGTGCTACTTTTCCTCTTAATATAAGTATAATGTATATTACTCAACGTGTGAGCTGTGAGTGATTTTTTCCTAGGTCCTAGAGATGAATTGTACATTTTTGGACAACGGCACGTAGCCAGGTGCTTTTCCTTAAGGCTGCCTAGTGACTAGTGACTAGTGACTAGCCAGTGCAGATGGAAATGTAGTATCTAGAGGAAATGTAGAGCAAAAATCCAGAATATCAGCATTGTATTCCTCCATGGATGTAGGATGTAGCATATTGTAGCATATATCACAAATAGGTACATAGATGTAGGTATAGCCGCCAGGAGGTTCCATTCAAAATTCAGGGCGGCCAACATCACACGAGCGTGACTTTTACCCAAGATCCACATGGAAAATATACAATTTCCATGAGATCTGTTTTCTCCTCTGCATTCTCTATATATGCTACCGTTACGAGATGGTCGTGCTGTTTTGAATTTTTTAGTTCCTGGTTCCTAGTTTCTAGTTACCAGTTACCAGTTACGTGTATGCGATAACATTGGCGTTGTTCGATTTTCCATTTTCGATTTTGAACCTATTTCTCTGGGATGAAATTTCCAAAATTTGCTGTAAAGGAGAGCAGATAGCCCACGTGTTTGGACTATTCAAAAGAGCAAAGGTGTATATTGTATAATATTATATGTGTACATAGGAGAAAATAGAAAAATCCGTCATACATTAGTGTTGACTTTGTGAGATATCCTATTTCCTAGACCCTAGATTCTAGATTCTAGATCGTGGTTTTTAGTACACTTACCTACAACCTACAACTGTTTCATGCATACTGCATACAGGATGAACAAGTATGAATTTTTAATGGAGTATTAAAGATTAAAGGTATTAAAGTCTTAAGTTCTCTGCCTCTATCCTCTATTGATATTATTATTGTTGTTGCTGTTGTTGTTTTTCTTTTTGTTGACTGAATGAAAAAAATAACAATGCTGTTTTTTTCCATGCATAAGGATTTCTCTTTTATGCATCCTACATCGCACATGGTAATAAATAATGAGTTGTTGCACACATGATACCATCTAAATCTAAAATCTAAAGCATATCATTTACAATGTACAACATACAATACACGTGCTTTATAATTAATGACAGTGATGTAGAGTCTAGAGTCTAGAGTCTAGAGCGTAGAGCAGCTTAAGTAGTCCCCACAACAAAGAGAGAGAGAGAGAGAGAGAAAGAAGGAGTTGGAGACGCAAAAGAAGAGTAAGAAAGTGACTTGCATAATTTAATACCGAAAAGCAGAGATTGTTTAATTACCTAGAGAGAATGGATTATTGAACACGTAGAATGTAGACTGTACACTTGAGACTCGAGACGTAAGTACAAAGAAAAAAGGATTGAGATGGAGAAAGCGAGAGAGAGAGAGAGAGCGTGTTGCGTGTGGTTGTCACATAAAGTCGGGTAGTTAAGATGGATAATCCGAGTTTGGTTCCTTCGGTGTTCCATGTCCGTTGATGGAAAAGAATGGGAAATCGAATTCAGAGAAGGCTTATACCATAATGTGTAGTGTGTAAGTTGTAATGTGTGTTGGTATTGTGCAAACTACAAGCATACATCACTGTAGCAAGTAGCTACTCACTACTTACACTAACTACTCATATGAGACTTACATGGTGCTTTAGATGTATCTATATTGAATATTGACCGTAAAAGTATGTATTGGCACTTGGCATTCATCTTCTTCTTCCCTCCAGAGTCTAGAGTCCAGAGTCCAGAGTGCTTCAAATGTTCAAATTAAAGTTGAAGTCAAATCAAGTGAATTAAGCAAGTAAGTGAAATCAAATGTTTTATGGCACTGTAGAATGTAGAATATAGAATCTTTACATACGGTATACGGTATAGCAAAAAAATTAAAATCATTCCATCAGTTTTCCAAAGGGAATTGGGAATTGTAGTTGCTTCAACTTCTCATTACCTTAATCTGTATGGGATAAGGAAAAGGAAATCAAATTTCACATTGTACATTACTGTATTAGTTTTCCTGCTGTGCTGAATTGAATTGAACATTGGGAATTGAACTTACTTTTGTAAATAGATGAATATTGAGTATTGAGTATTGAGCATTGAGCCACACAAATCAACAAAGTATTGTACATTATAAACTGTACATTGTACGCTGTCCTCATTTATTTCTGGTTCTTGTGATTAATATTGTTTTGAGAATCCATTCGGTCAATGTCCAATTATATCATCTGACGGTTCACGTTTCACGTTTTAGTAACATTTTAGATTTTAGGTAAAAGACAAAAGATAAAAGGCCTTGGCCTAAAACTTTCTCTAAGATTTCAATTATTATCACAGGTACAGAGAAAAATAAAAAAAAGCTGTACTATTGCTATGCTATTGCATAGTATCAGATTGGTAAATAAAACCTTAATGGACTGTGTAAAGCGCTGATACTGTAAAATGTAAATAGGTCGTGAATAATAAAATACACGTAAAAAGTTTTCTATTACACAATTTCTGGAACTTGTGGGTAAATTTGAAAAATAAGACATGACATTTGACACATCTATTTAGTTTCATTTTAAAAAGGAAAGGAATTGGAATTTTCTTTTATATTTTTCCTAGCTTTATTTCCCGTTTTAAATTTGACATTTAAAAAGTTTTAAAATCAGAGTTTAAAGCTTCCCGTCTTTGTCTCTCGTCTCTCGTGCTTTTGTCTGGAGCTCATTCTTCTCTTTTTCCTCCATGTTCTGTAATCTGTAGTACATCATTTGGCATGGAATCTACTATCTACATACTATCAGATAAGTGATAAATATACGTTCTTCCGTGTATCATGTACATTGTGTAAGATGTATTGTGTATGATGTAGTGGTGGAGTAAAACAAAGGGCGATGATGACAATCACGACTAAAACTAGGGAGAAAAAAATGAGGCGCAATTTAAAAATATGACAATGTACAATGCACTATGTACTGCAGACAAACAATCGTACACTCTACACTCGTATCTACCATCTACGATCTACAATGAGCGTTTGTGTCATAAGTCATCCTGAATCCGGAATCCGGAATGCCACTGAATCCATAATACAAACCGACACTACAATTTAGAATACATACCTGAACTTGCAAGTAAATATGACAAAAGTGTAAGTGAGTGAGGCTTTTGTCTTTTGTCCCGCTTCCATACTTGTTTCCACAAGAGAATTCTCTGTCTGTAGTCTGTAGTCTGTAATGGTTTAA
Organism: Sminthurinus aureus; assembly: GCA_034698265.1. Classification (NCBI taxonomy): domain Eukaryota; kingdom Metazoa; phylum Arthropoda; class Collembola; order Symphypleona; family Katiannidae; genus Sminthurinus; species Sminthurinus aureus. The sequence continues at coordinate 37,762 of JAQGBH010000311.1, read as the reverse complement.
CAAACGTGAAACAAACTTGAAGGACCAAGCTGAAAGTAAAATTTGAAGTGTATTATGTATTATTATGTATATAATAGAACGTGGATGTGAATTCATCAAACATCAAACCAAACTGGAAGCTTTTCCTCGTTTACATTTTTCTCCCTACTTCATACTCCATACAAAATAATTACACAAGTTGTTCCACACAGAAGAACTCTTGAAAACATACGGTTTCGGTTGTATGTTTCATGGTGTGTAGTGTTTTGTGTGTACAATATGTACTGTACATTGTATATAGTCTGTAGTATGTAGCATATTCGGTTTATTTGACTTGACTTGACTTGTGTATGCTCGCAAAAAGCAGCAGATTATTTTTAGACTGACTTTTCTTGCAACAGAATTTGGAACAGGAGAAAAAACCAAACGTAGATGGAAAGAGTAGCTGTAGCTGAAAGATGCACCAATGATGGTAAAAATTTTAACCTCCATCCTCCTTACTCCAAACTCCATACCATCACCATCATTCTCTCCCATCCTCCACATGTTCCATACATATGTTGCACACTCCTAAATGGCGATATATGAAAAAAGTTTTGGAGCAGTAAAGTCCCGTCTTCCAAAGAATAAAAAAAAACAGTTCAAATCCAAATACCAAAATCCAAAGCTTTGCTGTACGCTGTATGCTGTGCACGCGTGGTTCGGAAAAGTGCGATCACCTTTCCGTTTCCCAGTTTTTCCACATGCTAATGATAAATAGAAGAGTCAAGTATAGAGCTTAGAGTTTAGATCTTAGAGTATGGAGCATGGAGTTTGGAGTACGAAAGCAAAAAATAAGAAAGAAGGTTGTTGCTTTGAATCTGCTTTTATTATTGCTGTGGATGTTTACCTTCAATCTCAAGTCTCAATCCTTGTACATTGTGTATTGTGTATTGTGCATGTGGATATTGCGGATATTGTGAAAATGGGTACTGGTATTTGGAATTTGGATATGAGATAGTAAAAAGTAAAAGGAATTCATTATGATAATACGCACAAAAAACTGTGTAAATCTATATTTTTTTGTAGTATTACTGCCCTTCATATTATTACACATCACATGTGTAATGGTAATAGGAAGAAAGTGGCACAAAAATTCACTTTTTATTATCTCGAGCTTCGAGCCTAGAGCCTTGTGTCTGTAGTTTCGAATCTCGAATCTTCATTGAAAGATAAAATGGGAAAGATTTGACTAAAAGCATGATTATGTAAGTGAGATGTTTGAAAGAATTACAGACAAATGTGTCTACTTTACAAATAGATAGAGAGACAAAGAGAGCGAAGGAAAGAGAGAGAGAGAGAAATTGCAAACAGTGGTAATAATACAGGATATAATACAGGATATAAGGGATCTTATGCAGTGCAAATGAGAGGTATTTGAATACGTACATCGGATATCAGATAGCAGCCACCAGATATACGAATGCTTATGTGTGTGAGTACGAGTGTTTCATTGTATATTGTATTATAATAGTACCGTTAAATCCGGAATGTAATTCAGAGCCCAGGAAACTTTACTCGGGTTTTTCAAGTCCAGAAACCAAAACAGATTTAACATTCAATGCTCTCTCACTTACTTACTCGCTCCGGTTTTCTTTCTCCATCTGTATTGGCTCGAGACTCGAGTCTAGAGTCTAGAGTTTAGAGTGTAGAGTTTAGAGTTTGTGTAGAAAGAAGAGTGTAAAGTCGAGAGTCGAGAGTTGAGAGTTGAGAATCCGCATGTAGATAGTCTACAATCTCCAACGACTTGTATCTTGTATCTTGAGTCTTGAATCTCGAGTTTGAAGTTTTTGATGACTGCACCATTTAAAAAAACGAGTTTCCTCTTATATTGAGAGTTCTCTCCTTTCTCCTCCTGCCTCCTGCATAGTTGGTTTTGTCGGCCTCGTCCGATATTATACACAATAGAATCTTCTCTTCTTTTACAAAAGACATTAAGACACGAGACACGAGCAATTATAGAACAAATTGTTCATGTATATTATGCATGCATGCATGTATGTACTTGAATTTTGGTCTTGTAGCTCCATATTATACATAATTTCACATTTTATCTCCATTCATTACGTAGACAGAAATAAAGAAGAAGAAGAAGAAGGAGAATATGGCCTCACTCACTTTTGATTCATTTCTTGATCTGTTCATTTTCTCTGTTTCTGGCTCTGTCTCTATAACTCTGTGTAATATGTACACCTCTCTATTTTCCAAATTCCAAGCCCAACATTAATAATAATTAGAAATTGTAAATACCATTAGTTGTTCCTTGTTCGCTGTTCGAGATATCACCTTTACTATTCCTTTCCTATATACTAGGATAATATATGCTATATACAATAGACTGTAGACTCTGTCTTCTTTCTGAAAGTTGTACTCAAAACTCCAAACTAACTCGCACATGACTAAATACTAAGAATATTATTGAATAATATTTACTATGTATATTCTCATTCCTTTTGTTTTTTTTGAAAAGTAAATGATGATGACAGTCGTAATGGAGTTTTCAAATCTTGGTGTAAAGTGTAAAATAATAAATAATCATTATGAATTCGTAAAACGGAAAATAATACAATGCAAATATCAAAGGTGAAAATACAACATACCAAGTACGCAGGATAAAGGGAATGAAGATGAAGGATCAAAAGTCAAAAGGTTGGAATTTGAAATTCAAGATATTTCATAATATTTCACCAAAGAATGTACAATAATAATAAAAATCATGGATTTGTTTGCGACTCCTGTCTCCTGTTGATATTTGATATTTGAATCGCGGTTGTTTTACATTTTACATTTCGTACATGCAGTGGTTCACCAATGCCGGTGCTGGTGCCAGTGTGGTTTGTTTATTGTTTAAACTTTAAAGCTGTTTAAAAAGGAGATGAAAGATTTTAGCTGTCAAGTGTGTTGTGCGTGTTGATGAAAGGAAAATATTAGAATTTGAATTTTGAATTCCACAGTTAAACAAATAATGATGAAAAAAAAGGCAGAACAATAAACAACACCGCAACTGGATATAAGCATAGGAAACCTCAAAACTCCATTAAGGTGGAATGTGACGCCTTTCCCGTGTACTCCACAATGTATACTGTACAACGTGCAACGTTCATCCTGTAGTATACAATGTGCATAACATGATTTTAAATTAATTATCGGGAAAAAGACAAAGGATGAATATTGAAGGACGGAAAGAGGTGGGTGAACAAAAGCAGTATGATAATGATGATGCTGATGACGACACTATTGATGAAAGAGAGATTTTTTAATGTCGTCATAGCATAAGCCAAAATTTCAAGGATTTATTTAAATTTGCAATCATTAAGACTTGAGACAGAGAACAGAGGGAAGAAGAAGGTGGATCAAAGAAAAAGTGCCATATTATATACTATTTAGTGAGAAAGCAGAGTCTTATGTGGAGGCTCTGATTTCTCCTTTCTGATTCAAAATTAGGTGACAATACACATGAAACATGAAGCACGAAGCACGAGAGACGGGATTCGAGACACGAGGGAACATTTAACTCGTGTAACTTGAAATAATAATGATAAAAATTGCAGTATTGAAGGCTTTCATTGAACAAATGAACAAGTTTTTAAAAACCCAATAGAGAATAGAGAGACAAGGGCGTTTAACGTGAACATTTAAATATATAAAGTTGTTAGTAGTGAGTGCTGAGTATTGAGTATAGAATATACAAAATAGGAAATAGTGGCTTTAAAATTGTTTTTTAGGATTTTGTCATCGTCATTTTTAATGGGTAGTCTTGAGACTTGAGACTGGAACTAGGAACTAGGAATAGGAATTTTACTCACTTAACATGTGACAGTTTAGTTCACACTTTAATTTTCATTTCAAGGCTGTCACCACCACCGTTAATGTTGCAATTTTGAATATCGACAATCGACAGACGCTGAACGTCATTGTTTATGGCATACAATTACGTACGTATGAAATATGTACAAAGCACAGAGTGCAGGGCATTCGGTATGAAGGATGAAGCATAAAGTAGAAGAATGAAGTATAGTATGTAAAATAGGATTAATCACTGATGTACCTACCATCCACCTTCTACCATTGCCTAACAACTAACAATAATGTCTACTGTCTACTAATGTCAACCTGGGAACCGGGTAAACTGAGGAAGGTTGTGTGGGAGTGTCTACTAATGAGTATAATTTAGTTTGGTGTGGTTTGGTTTGGTTTGGTTTAGTGTAGTATAGTTTGGCCACCGTTGATCAATATAAGGATTCGATAATTGGCAGACAACATCATGTGGGCTGTTGTCAATTTACACATGTAACGTAGGTATGTACAATGTACAAGGCACATGGAGAATGTAGAACACACGACATTTATCTATACTCTCTCCTCTCTACACTCTACACACCATTCACCATCCACCATTCATCCAATATTCACTACGACAAGTGACAAAATACAGCAAACGGAACACAGATATACATGATAATATCTGTAATGACGATAATAATCTGAATTTATAATTTGTCACACAACACACAACTGCATTATCAATAAATATACATTGATGTATGCAAAATACAAAACACAAAAGATGTACGAAAGATGAGGTTGACTTTGGATTCATCTTAGATTCATTCCCTTTCTATTGAAGTCGAGTATTTGTGTTGGTAGTTTGTAGTTTGTACAACTTCAAAATTCAAACGACTAACCAGTGTAGACTGTGGACATTGTTGGATTAAAAAATTAGCACAAACTCCTCATTCTTCATTCTACGCTCTTGGCCGGCAACACTTGAGACTTGAGAAAGTGTAGTGTGTATCCACAAGTCAAACCTCAAGTCTTACGTTTTAGCTTGCTTCCTGCAAAATAAACACGAGGAGAAAATAATAGACAGGCAGGCAGGCAGGCAGGCAGATAGATAGATAGAGAATAGAGAGATAGATCTTGTGGACACATAGATTGAATCAAGAATCAAGAGGAACAGGAATAGTGAGCAGATGTAGAAGGAGAGAAACTGAATAGGGTAAACGAGCCAAAGCCAGAGCCAAGTAGGAACAGAGAGAGAGAGAAGATCAAGTCAAGTATTGAAACAATCCAAGGCCAAGGTAGCTAAATTACAAGTTGAATTCAATGCCGAGAACTCAATAGATAGATGGATAGATTGAGAAGACAACTAGAAAGTAGAAACTAGAAACTACTGTGGAGAAAAGAATAGAGATATATTACGTACATTGGATTGTGTACAATGTACAACGTAAAATGTAAGTAGATGGTGCATTTTTACATTTGTACACACACCATCAGATTCCCAGTAATCACAAACTTCAGTTTAGTTTGCACTCAATCCAAATCCAAATCCAACTCCATACCAATGTGAATGTTAATATGGATGAGAATGTGAATGCGAGATCTGCAATATACAGGAGGAAACGGGATCAAGATTCTCTATCAGGAATTCTATCACACTTTCTACGGGAGACACATACCCACCGAGAAAATATACGACACGTTCGTAATTCCTACTTGTACACACACATTCTCTAGCTCTCTATCTGTCTCGCTATCTTTCCACTCTCCACTGTTTGTTTGGTTGGTTGGTTGGGTGTAGGTAGAAGAGGTAGAAGAGGTAGAAGAATCAAATTAAATATCCAACCAGTTTTCCAGGTCTAGTTCTAGTTCTTGTTCTAGTTTCAGATTCAGATTTTGGTTCAGAACCGAATACCGAATGACGAACAAAGATGGAATGGAGATAGATGAAGCTCCTTATGTATAATGTATAGGATGTAGGATGTACATGGGGAATTCCTAACAATGTACTACTTTTGTTCCTCCAAAAAGGTATTCTTGTCATTGTAAATTTCATTTAGTGTATCCATCCATGAGGCACATTTGTTTATTTTACTCACTCTCTTCTTTCTCCTGACTACTCGACTCTAGATTCTAGACTCTAGACTCTAGACTCATGATTCGAGACTCATGACAAAATATCGCACATTCAACCTTAGGTAAACCTCTCAACCGGCTCACTGCTCAAATGTTCCATCGCTCACTCTTGACCTTTAATGTGCGTATGTACACTGTATAAGTGTGTACTTTGCCGTGTACCTTGTACATTTGAGTTTGTGCGTGTGTACTTGTTTACTATTTACACTGGTCCAATTCGAGTCAAGTAGAGTCGAGGAGAGAATTCAAAGGATCCCTTTCCGTACACAGTACACAGTCGTTTCTTGGTTACTACAGAAATTTTTTGTTTCCTTGTCAATGATCATGTTCATTTACTTTTCACTCGTCTTTCGTCTTCTTCGTTAAATGTGTATCCAATATACAATATACAATATACAGTACACACCATATCTTGTCTATCTTGTGTATCACGTCAGCAGATCTCTTACCTTTTGTTTTTGTTAGCATGTAGCATAAATTGGTAGAATTGGTCTATCTCTAGAATCTAGAATCTAGAATCTAGAATCACTATATTATGTAGTGTATCACATTGGCATTGATATTGATAATGTATTGGCAACGCATCGCAATGCAGTGCATTGCTATTGGAATGGTATTGGAGTTCTACTTTCTAGTCTCTAGTCTTTCATTCTTTCTTTCTGTCAGCCTCCTCAGTCTTCAACTCCACTTCACTTCAGTTCACTCCACTCCTCGTCCTTTCTTACGTGTTTCCATGTCAATTTATTTATTTCCATCTGCCGTCCTCCTCTTCTTCTATTTCTCTTCTTTGACTACTCCTCTTCCTATTCTTATTCCTATTCGTATTCCTATTCGTATTTGTATGCTTATTCTTAGTCGTTTTCATGTTCCTTTTCCGTTGCCTTTTCGTCTTCGTCTTCGTCAGTTTAGAAAAGTCTGATTAAAAATGAACCTTGAAAGTCAATTCTCTTGAGCCCTACTTTTATCCACCGCATCAACGTCCAACTTTTTCAATCTCGTTTATTTTAGATTCTAGATTCTAGACTCTAGACTCTAGATTCTAGCTTTTCTTCTCCATGTCTCTATATGTTTCAATTGTACAGATATATCTTTGTCTATTGAATTTTGGCCTGTATCTAGTATCTAGTGTCTACCTCTTGCGTGTAGCTCCATTTCAATCCTCATTATTACCAACTTTTATGGAGCAAAGAGTAGAGAGGAAAAGAATAGAGAAGAGAAAAGTAGAAACAATGGAAGATGGAAGTCAACTGAAAACCACATTTTTCAAAATCAATTTTGAAAAGTTAAGAACAAAGGGAAATTGAATATAACGCCCTCTGGCTACTTTCACTATGTTTACTGTACACAGTACAAGGACTGCAAACAGCAGACTACAGACTACAGTCTGCAGGCGGAAAAAACGAGTAAACAAGACAATTTGTACAAAATACCTTTGTTTCATATTTCCAACTTGATGCTTCATGCTGTACGTGTTTTGGTCTCCGGTCTCCTTTCGTACATTTAGTTGCGTAAATATTTTTACTTTTGTTGTTCATCCTGAAAAAAATCGAATCCAAACCGAAATTGTTATCGTTATCGGAAATTTCAAATTTGCAAGAAATTTGATACAATTTTCTCTTCTGATTGTTCATAAAATATCTGTAATGGGAAAAAAGGATGAGAATCTGATTGTCTCTTTTCATTTTTTCCGTTTTCGGTTTTATATGCGGGACAAAAAAAGTAGAATTCCATTTGTACATGCAGATTGAATTCCACTTGTCTTAACTTGATTCTTGATTCCTGATTCCTTTGCATGTTTTTTCTGCACATGTCTCATGTCTTTAGATTTTAGATTGTAGTATGCTCGTTTGATGTTTGATGTTCTGATTCTCCTTCTTTTTGTCGTTTTGAGTCATGAATAAGCATGAAATGCGGAATTGGTTCAATTCGAATTCGAATTCAAATTCAAATTTGAGGCGGAATTCGAAACAAAACAGGAATGCGGAGGTCTATGCACAATGCACAACAGAGAAATATATACAAAAAGATGGAAGATGGAAAATGGAAATTCTGAATGATTTTGAATGAATTATTTTCATTTTCAATGTAGCTGATGCAGACTTTCTTTCATTCTGTCTACTTCTTTTCTCGTTTTCTTTTGTACCTTGTATTTTTTTCATTTCTTTACAATTTACGATTTACTTATACCCTTTGAACTACAACCTTTTGAACAGAGGACAAAGTCCTTGCTCTGTGTTCGCTGCATTTTGGTTATCAGTTGTCTTTTTTTTCCATTTCTTTCCAAAATTATTCTTTATCTGTGAGCTTTGAGCTTTGAGGGTTCAGAACTCTGGATAGTGAACTGTGAACTGCGTGTAAAAGAAATATAATAGGAGATAGGAGACGCTTCTATCAGAAATCGTCAGTTGAGCATAAAAAGATAAAAGATCAATCGACGAAACTAAACTATTACTGATGTCAAATTTTTTATCATTTATTGTGCATTGTACATTGTACATTTGATATTTGATATTGCATGTGCTTTGAATAATATAATGATTCAAGATTCAAGATAATGATTAGACTAATAGTATTGAGTATTGAACTGGGTTCCGGGTTCTGTTTTATTGAGGGAAAAGACGAACGAGCTTTTGTATATTTTTATCTTTTATTGTGCATAATAATTTGAGTGTAAAGCATGATAATTGATAATGGTCCTTTTCCTAAAGAACATGAAAAGGAAGAAGAAGAAAGTCTGAACTCTGAACCATCAAACAATTTCAAATTTCAAAGCTCCTATGATCTTTTTATTTAATGCTAAATATTTATGCTCTATTTCATGTGTAGATACTAGAATACTAGAATCTAGAATCTAGAATACTCAGAGTTAAAACCACAAACAAAAATTTGGTTTCAGGCCAGCGCATGCTGTTGCAATAAAAAAAATAAAGGAATTTAGAATCTAAGTCTAGAGTCTAGCACTACAGGTTCAACTCCTTTTTGTATTGTCTCGATTCTCAGTACTCAGCGGATTTGTGTATTGTGGATTGTAGATTGTAGTTTGTAGGTTGTACAAAGTGTGACAGATTGAAAAATTTACTGGAAATTGGAAACTGGAAATTAACATTTCTGGATAATTATTATGACCTATTTCCACACAATTGGATTGAGCTACCTCTCGAAACGCCTTTCATCTTTGTGTTTTGTTTTGTTTTTCTTTTCGGTTTTGGTTATTCAGTTCTTGGAAAAATATCAAATATAAAATACCACGCGGATTCTACTTGTATAGTATGTTGTGTGTATGAGGATTAATGAAAATATGTCAGGCTTGAGAATGCGTGAAATTTAGAAAGGCGTTTTCAATAATGTCTTTCTCACTTATCACTCGCCTATGTGTATGTAGAGCATTCCTCGTCATTTACTCTATTCCTGCTATTGTAGATTGTAGATTGTAGATTGTACATGTCAATTGTAGAGACTAGAGAGCTTTATTCTATTTGATATTTGATGATTGGGCGTCCATTTTTCCATTCTCCTCTCTACTTTGCACTTTGTCACTCGCTTTATGTTGTATTTTGTATAGTTGGGATTTTATCTGCTCGGCAAGTTATTGGTTTCTGTACAGTGTACACCTTTTACTTTTTACTTTTTATTCAACTCTGTTGTTTTTACGTTTATCGTATATCGTATAGTAATTTTAATATTACCATCTACCATCCATTATTGTCAATTGTGAAGCAATGACATCGAAAACGACGAAAGAATAAAGGCCAAAGTTACCAAATACCAAATGCCTATACATTATACATCCTAAATATTATACACATGAACTGCATGGGCATTTTTTTTTGTTTCATTCCGTTATCCCTCACCCACAAACCTAATTCTGATTCTGAGAGAAAAGTAGAGAAAGGAGAATAGGAGAATACCAGGATTTTGAGCATGCTGCTCCTTTATCCTTACATATTTTTTATATTCATTTTATACTGCAATTACATCTGTGTCATCTGTCATGCTCTTCTGCTATATTCTCTTCTCTTCTCTCTGCTCTACAATAAAGTATACAGTATGCAGTGCATTCTAGATTCTAGATTCTAGATTCTAGCTAATGTGTAATGTGTAGTAGTGAATTCATCTTTCGTTTGTGCTTGGCATGGATTCCAATTTGTACGATATGTATGTATAATGTATAGTGTATATGAAATTGTTTATAGTTCTTCCGAGTACGCATAACGTTGGTATAGAGTATATAGAGTATAGTGCATAATATATCTGTTGTGAGTCTTCGTTGAGATGAGACATGGTTGTATACACGTATTAACTACTGTTATAAATCTAGCTAATATATATTCCCATGATGATAGAACTATGAGATGAGCTGAACAGAACAGAACATATTGTAGTTCTTCGTATAAAATAAGAGGAGGATGAATATTGGAAGAGACAACTTGCAACTTTGTACATTCTACATTCTACATGGTTGGAACAAACACATGTGTAAAAAAAGAACAAGGGATTTTGATCCAGATTTGATCTACTCTGTAGTATGTAGTTTGTATTTTGTAGTTTGTAAGTGCATACGGATGGTGATGGTCCTAATGCTGGTGCACATGTATCCACAAACTACAAGAGCGAAGAACGAAGAAAACCAGACAACATTCAAGTTCACTTTCACAGTCACATTTTGGTTGGTTTATACTGTACTTTGTACTTGTTGCAGTTGTTTTTTACTGCTAGGCACTTTTGTTAGCTATTGACTTATGATTCATGATTCATGATTCAAGATGGTTGATTATATTATATTGTGCTTTACTATAATAATTCCTGTTCATTATTCATGTCAATATTTATAGCTCATAGTTTATAGTATATAGAGAATATAGATAGATAAATGAAGAAAGGTAATAAATCATAGAATTTGCATCGAAATGTGTGCACTATGCTCTATATGCTCCAAAACGATTAGCACTAATAATAATAATAATTACTATTATTTTTGATGTTTAAATGAAGGTGATGATGGTCTTTTATTCAACACTGTGGTTTGTGGTTTGTGCTTTGGATAAATTATTGAACAGCGGATGTAGCCTGTAGCTTTCATAAACTCTGAGGAAACTAGAGCACAGATACTGATAAAACAGGGATGAACGTTGAACATGTTTAAAGTCTAGAGTTTAGAGTTCAGAGTCTAGAATCAAGAGTCAAGAGTCTGGATTCTAGATTCTAGATTCTAGATGGAAATTGCAACGGTAGAAAATAGTTTGATCATGGCTCTGATGGAGGCAATAACAGTAATAATTATAAGGATGGAATGAGGGAATTACGTGGGCTGATCTGTGGTGGTAGCTGGTTAGTCGTTTTCGTTGTCGTTGTCTTTGTCGTTGTCGGTTTCTGTGTGAGTGCTCTATTAACTCTTGTTGTCTATGAATTGGGAAGAGTTGATTCTCTGGCTGATTCTCTATTCTCTAGACTCTACACATCGTATAGCCTGTAGTCTGTAGTCTGGAGTGTTGATACTAGCATGTCTGTTTTACTTCTTCTTTCCCTACGTATGAATGTAGCATGTACTGAAAATGTGTGTAAAATATAATTGCCAATTGGACGAAGATGACGATGTTGAGATTGTGGAGAGTTGGATAAAAGTGGGAATTGCCAAAATGGAAATGATATTTTGAGTTGAGTGGAATGGAGTTGCCGGTTGCCGACTGCCGACTGCATTCAATCTACAATTCCAAACCAAACCACACCACACCACAAAACCTCACTGTCTACTTTCTACGTGTTCTCTCTCTCTCTTTCTGTTTTATTCTGTTGTCTGTGTCGAAATCTGAACATTACACAGGAATTGGTCCTGGGTTGCATGTACTATGTAGTGTTCTCCTTCTCTTTCTTTTCCCTAATATCTAATATCTAACATCCTCTTTCTGCTAAATGAAATAAAACGGTTGTGAAATGGGAAATGATATCTCCAACATGCAATTCCTTGTCTTAGGTTTTTATCTGTGTTGTTTCTACGGACTCGTGTTATGTTTAATACTTTATGCTTTGTGTATTTAATATGTATCATGTGATGCTGTATTTATACAGTGTGTGGTGTACAGTATATCAGTATATGGTATATTATAGTCATGTAATTTTAAACACTGCTGACTGCTGACTGTACAAGTTTCTTTTCTTCATCAATTTGCATTTGAAAGTGGAAAGAAGACAGAGTCAAAGGCTCAAAGGTGAAACTTAAATCCAGATCATATCCATCCCATCATCTTGTGATCCCAAGATTTTCCAATTTCTGATTTAGCGTCAGAGTTGGAGTTGGATTCAGAATTGGAGGCGGAAAATGATTAATAGTGTCACAGACATTCATGGGATTTAATTTCTCTAAGCAACGGAACAGAAATACGCAAACAGACAGATAACACAACATTAATGTGTGTATTAGTTATACATATTACATATTACACATATCATAAAGAATAGAGAGTAGAGAAAAGAGAGTAGAGAGCAGAGAAGGATGATCAAGTTGGCAAATGTGAAGGTTTTTAATTGGACACCTATTTTCACAGTAATACTACTCATAATAAAAAAGATAAACTTGTCTCTTAAACCAAAATCCAGAGTGGCCTGATAATCTATGACGATCAACTGGGTACGTCTATTTTCTATTTTATCTGTGCAGGATGCATAATGAATAAGGAAGAACATCAACTGTATAGTATAGTGTATGTTGTGAATACGGTAAAATGGTAAATCAAATGAATGCTTTAAGCATCTATCTTGTAATTTGTACGTTTGGAGTTTGGAGTTTAGAGTTTGGACGTCACCAGTTGAAGATAAAAGTTCAACATCCAAGAGCAAGAGCAAGAGAAAAAGATTGGGCAAGAACAGTTCTAAAGTATTAAAAATGGCTTTTTTGAATTTTAAATTAAATTAAAATTCATGTACTTGATTCTTTTCATCATTCTACACGTCATATGAATTATGAATGAACCATCTATTTCCCCTCTTTTCTTTTCTTTTCCGCTTCTGCGTCTGTCTTCTTTCTCCTCTCTTCCCTACACAACTAAAATATATTATAAATATAAAAAAGGCGAAAAACCCGAAAAAGAAGAGTTGTTGTATAAACTGACTTGATAACATTAGAAATTTCTGGCGTTTCTAGCTTTTTGTCATCTTTTTTTGTACTTAATTTTAGGGATCATATGAAAGAGAGCAAGAATTTAGGATTTGAGCATTTCCCATCTCTTCCATTTCCAAGTATTCTCAATTCTCCGTTCTCAGTGTTGTATGGCCAAAGCACGCACAGAATGAAAATTCGAGATTCTCGTCAGTGTAGCTTAGCTTAGTTCAGTTCAAAGAGGTTGTTCTCTATACTCGATACTTTATACGATATACGAGATACGAGTACTTAGACACACACTATGAACTATGAGCTACGAGAGAAATGGAAAGCAAAGGCCTCAAGAAAGAAAGATATAGGCAGAAATGGACTGTCGCTCTCTCATTTACTTCCTTTTGTACATTGTATATTGTACTGAAACAATTTGCGTAATTACGTCGACTCTTTTTCTTCATACAGGGTTTCTTTAAAATCCAATCCCTGCTTGTGACTTGTGACTTGTGGGAAAATCAAAGCTGATACGTGTACTTTTTACTTTTACTTTTGCATCGATTTTAGCCACAACTTGTAACTTTTTTCTTGACTCGTTTCTCGTTTGAAAGCGAATATTTTCTACACCCTGTAAATAAAATAAATGCACAGCATGTTCCAATGTACCGCCACAGAAAAGAAGTCCAAGGAAAGGAGAAAAACCAAAGCCAAAGCCAAACAAACAAAACTTAGTCAACGTAGTTAAAGTAGCAAATTTGAGACGGTTGTTTCTTCGTCCTTTATAGTGGTCCGGGCTAAACAGTCATTAATTAGTACACCACGCACGCACATCATTAGAGTATTAGTGTATTAGGAATCATTAGACTTTTTAAGCCTTTAATTTGTCTTCTTATTATTTTATTTTACACTGACTCCACTTTCTCCTCTCTCTCTTATTTCTCTAGAAAGAGCTTTCTCCACTCTCCGCCTAAAAAGTAAAAACTGTGTACTGTACAGACTTGACTTGACTTGATTTGGCTTCACTTGACTGGGTTTACTTGTATTGCATCGAATCGAGTCTCGAGTCTCGAGTCTTAAGTATGGAGGCTCCAGTTTAAACAATATTTTTTTTTGGTACTCGATGTAGTAAAATTTTAGTCCTTTTATTCTCCCCTATTTTATATTTTATGTTGTCAGTTTCGAGTTTCGGTGGTAGCTTTTCAAGGCTTATTAGCTGTCATATCATAATATATAGACACTTGTACAGAAACTCATTAAACATTAAACAATGTTCATCTCATTCAATGTAATTCTGTTTGTGTATTTTGTATTTTATACTTATATTTTACATTGCACATGCTGCATCTTGTCTAGATCTAGACTCGACAGTCTTGAGTCATAAATTTAAAGACATGTTATATTTTATAATAATTCATGTATGTTGTGTGTTGTGCTCCAAATATTTTCTAATGGTGATTGTGCTTCGACTGAACTAGGCGAAAATTTCATCGGTTTATGTTGCTCTACTCGAGCAAAAGACATTCATTTGTACTAGAATTTCTGCACATTTTACTCCAACATATGAAACTCGGTGTAGAATATTTGATATTGCGTGTTATTTGTCTACAAGTACAAGAGACAAGAGTATAATGCAACTCAATAAAACTCATATTTAGGCTCTTTACTCTTTATGAAAAATGATGTGTAAATATTCCATATGAAAGGGAAAAGACAATGTGGAAGAGCAAAAATTTATTTCCGGTACTCAATACACAATGCTCAATGCTCAATGTCTGACTTAGTTTACAAATACATATGTCTATTTTACGACGGGTTATTTCGGACTTGTACAGGAAAATGAAAAAATTATTCAAATGAAGGAAAAGTAATAATAAACCCAGTTGGTTGGTTATTTCCCATAATAATACTAAGAATAACAATAATAATAATAATTAGTATTATTCTACTGTCCTCTTGTACGTAAAGTTATATTGAGTACATACTTTACGTATTCAAATATTGCTCATTAAAAAATAAATAAAGACAGAATGAGATGCAACGAAATATAAGACTATTTTATTGTAAAACTTACAACTTTGAACTTTGAACTGACGTATCTAGGAAACTAGGAAACAAAAAAGACAAATTCGCATAATGAATTGCTTTCTCTCATTTCCCCACAAACAAACTTTCTCCAGACTCCAGACCAGATTTCACAAGAAAGCAAAGAAAGGAAAGGCTAATTCTTGACTAGAGAAAATGTTCCATGTTTCATGTTCCATTATATCACACTACATTACACGTGTAGGAAAAAATGTCCATTGTTAAAAGTATACGTATAGTATGTACCGTATAGTGTACAATGTATAAAGAGTGTGTAGTGTGTACTGATGAGATTTCAAAAGAGTTACGAGAGGGAAAGGGGAAAAAAGTTTGAAATGACGCATAAGGGAAGGAATTGTTAGGAAGTAGGAAGAGTCTGAGCTTGTGATGGCTGATGGCTCTACAGGGATTAACATTGAGAATTGAGAATCGTGAATATAGAGAACCGAGAGCCTTGCTTTGTGCTCTGTCTTGTCTTGTGTCCTGTGAGCATTCCGAATTCAGACTTTCTACGTTGTACATTACACGGTGGTCCATGTACATTTGTACTTTGAACATTGAGCTGGTGCATATGTGTACGTGGATGTTGAGTGCATAATAAGAATGTATGTTTCAAGTTTGTATGTATTGTATATGTGTGTAATATGTACCAATGTACCATTGACGGTGCAAAGAAAAGTCCCGATGAATAACAATAACCCGAAAATGGACCATGACCGAATTTCCAGTTCCAGAGGCGAATGTGTAAATTCTGCGTGTTGGAGTGAGTATTTACGGATTGTTATATGAATTATAACAATCTTTTTATGGGCAAATTCACCATGTGTGAAATGTGAAATACCCTGTGTAGCTTACACATGTACTATGGACTATGGAAAATGGACTATGAAATATATACTATTTGGTAGGAAGAGAAAGCTAGGAGAAATTGTAAAAAAAATCTAGTTTTTTCCCGATCCAACTGCCAAAAAAAGTTTTCTCTATGTTTTATGCACAATGTAGAATGTACATTGTACATGGCTTGGTACTTGATACAGTGTTGGACGTGGGGCTTGATACTTGAAACTTGATACTAGAAGCTAGAAAGTATAAACTAGAGACTAGAAAAATGTATGTTCAAATAAAAATTCAAGGGGAAAAGTCTCGAGTCTTGAGTCTTGAGGAAAGAGAAGAGGAAACGTATGTCGTCTCATGTTTATACATTATACATGGCTTTTGGTTCTTGGTTTGATCTAGTTTGATATTCACACTGTGTCACACTTGAACGATTTCCGGCGACATTTCCACATGACATGGACGATTAAAGGATGATCCGCTCGTTTTCATTCTTCTTTCACTCTCCACTCATCCATCTATCTAGCCATCCATCCATCGAATCAAAGAACAAGTAGTAGTTCAAGTTTACTTTGCTTACTTTGTCTTGACTTTTGACTTTATAGTCTGAGCAGGGTTGGGCTGGTCTGAAGTGGTACGGTCGCCTCTAGAATATAGACCCTTTATTTTACAAGATTAAAGTGTTATGTTTCATGTTTCATGTCCTGGATCCTGGACTGCTGTAAAAAATGATGCGTTCAACATTCAACAGTCCATTTTGAATACATGTATCACAAATCTATATAACATGATACATGATGTTATCATGTTATATCGTGTATCTGACATGGCATAAAAATATACATAAACTTTGTATAAAATTGAAATCGACATTGAAATTGAATGGATCTAGAATCTAGAATCTAGAGAGGATCTTGTCAACTATTATCTTTTAATTTTATGCCCCCATACATATTTTTATATCGTCTTTGAGATTTCAAATTTCAATATTGAATGTCGCAAGTCACAAGTTGGAATTTGGAAGTACCAAAGACAAAGTTCAAAGCATTGCCAAACTATGTAAAAGTCAATATCTAGTTCATGTTCAGTTTTGTGTCTTTATTCGTTGAATATTTATTGTAGAAGTTGAAGCTCAAAATTTAGACTGTTGAGAAATCCAATAACATTGATTTTGGAATTTGTTGTGAGTTTTGAGTCCTGAGTCCTCAGTTTGAAATTTTCAAGAGCGTACTTGCGGGTATCAACTCTCGTGAGTCTTCAATCATTGAAATTGTAGAGAGAGAATAAACACGGACTGAACATTGAACATTGAACATGGAAAATGTCCAACGTCCAAAATTCATAGACATTTCACATTTCAAGTGTATTTGTTACTATTATTATCATTTTGTGTGTGTATCAATGTATCGGTGTACAATGTACACACCTCAGCTCTTCTCTCTTCTCCTAACAAAGAAGAGAGTTGAATGGGTTTGTTTCGTCACATATATACGTAATATAATAATTATTTAGAGCCACTCTCCTTTCTCCTTTTTCCTTGTCATGTCATAAACAATAAGCAGGACGCGGAATTTCTGTGGCAGATGACGAGACGAGTCGAGAGAAGAGTAAGATGAGAAGACGGAGCAAGACAATAAATTAAATTAGTAATCATAGGACATTGAATGTACAGTGCACAGGGTACACACTTCACGCTTCACAGAGTGTAGTCAACGAGATGATCTTGTTATTTCTCCAGTTCCACTTTCCACTTTCATTTTCTTTCATCCAACATCCAACGCTTCTGTATTCTGTATACGTGGATAGAGTGAATCCTGTAGATTGTATAGATTGTAGATACATAAATAGATAGATAGATAGAGAGGTAGGAGAGGAGTACTCACTTGTGAAGATAAGATGAAATGACTCTTTTGTATATAAATAAATAAGGTTTGACACCTGGTCGCTCTTCATTCTTCGTACTTCATACTGGCATGGAAAATCAGGCACTGGCATGAGCAATAAACAATGTACAAATGTACAACATGTCATAATAGTATGATGCTTTTTATAGTATTCAGTAAACAGTTAGCACTAGGCATGTCTTTTTCCATCAAGGAAATTGAAGATATCTTTCCCGTTAATTGATGGAGTAGAAACTAGAAACAGCTATAATTTCTGTGTCTTTTCATAATATATAATATATTGCTAATGAACGAGTGTCTAGAATCTCATCGTACTTTCCTCCATCTAGCTAGACAGAATATAGTAATAATAATAATAATAATAATAATGTTTGTTTTCATCTCCAATCAAATCTCGAGTCTCGAGCCTCTTGTCTCAAGTCTCAACTTTCAAGTTTCGAGTATTCTTCATCAAAATAAGCTAGAAAGATGTCAAGAGGTTTGACATCTTTCTTGTTTAAAATTAAAATGAGATCTCTTCCATTCCAATTTCGTCAATAAATTATCAGTCTCGTCATCTATGTGCATACATTGTAGATTCAGTATAAAATATCATAGAATAGGAATTCTGGTCATTACCATACCACTTGAGTAGTTAGTAGCTCCAGTTTCAAGTGGCGATGGCATCGTTTGCCCATTCTTTGTTGTTTGTTGTTTGTTTGCTTGTCCTATGTAAGAAATGTTCATGTAAAATATTCATCAGAAACATTGCCAAAACTGACAGCAATGGACTGCAGTAGACGGTAGACGGTAGAAATCAAAGTTGATGACATAAGATATAAGATGTAATGTTGGGAGCTGCAATTCTAATTCAAATATCAATTATTATTATTGGACATTTGAGATGAAATTGTGCCATACAACATACACCGTATAGAGTATACAGGAAACAGAAAATCTACAGTATTCCTTGTTTGTTGAAGAGGAAACAAGTATGAAATTTCTGGCACTACAGGATCTAGAATCTAGAAACTCTAGATTCTAGATTATTAGCCATAGCATGTATTTTTATAGTGGGTACGAGCAATTGCAGTAAAAAGTAAACGGAGTAGCATCGCGTATCGCGTATATAAGCCATACAATAAAAGTTGAGCGTCCTCTTCATTCTTTCTCTTTACTCTTTACTCAGAGCTTTCGTTTCGTGTTTCACACACTTTGTATTTGTTTTTGTTCCTTTTTACTTTTTCTACATGGATTTTAGATGTTTAGTTCACAGCCTGCGTTTTGTATTGTCTTTTTTTTGTTAACTCTTTACTCTTTGTGGTATTTGGTATTTGTCTCTTGTTTCTTGTCTTTTCCATTTTCTTTCGATTTTCGATGAAAGGCAGAGTGAATGAGAATTGAGATTTCATCACATCACTTTTTGCATGTTATTCTAGATTCTAGTCTGTGAATGAGAATTTTCTTTGTGATTTGTGTTGTCTTGAATCTTGAATAGTGTGAGTGGTTTTGTATTTGTGGATTGTCAAAAGGAATGGAGTTGGAAGTCGGACACTGCACAGACACACTAGAACCTAGAAACTAGAAACTAGGCAGTAGACAATAGACAACAATCTATCGTTTGATGTCAATCTGACATGTGACTTTTGACGGACAAACAAGGACAATCAAGTGTCTCTCGGTCTCTCAACACTTGAATCTAGAATCAGGTTTTCTGGATTCTAGCTGTTCCTTGGATTTGTTTGGTTTGGTTTGGTTTCAAGTTTCAAGTAGATTTTCTATTATATATTGAAAACTTGGTATTTCCCTTCAGTTGAAATATTCGTTCCAATTCTCATCACAAACCACAAAACGACATTACGATACACGACATTCCATTCTCCATTTTCCATTCTCTCATTTTCCTTGAGACGTTGAGACTTGAGACTTGAGATTTGGGAATTGAGATTTGAGACGTTTAGGCACAGAGAGTGTGACAGCTTTCTGGCGTGTTGTCTCCGACGTCTATTCTGCTGTCTAGTGTCTAGAGTCTAGTGTCTAGTATCACGTCACGTCATCCGAGTGAACGAGTATGAAAATGAAAATGAAATGAAGATCAGAGTGAATTTCTGTATTATGCATCGTAGATAGTAGAAAGTAGGGGACGCGTGAATGAGATGTAGATAAGAAATGAGAAATGGAAGTAGGCAAAGAAGAGGAGTAGAGAAGCAGAGAGAAAGTGTAGAAAAATCAGATTGGATATGGATAGAAAGCACAAAGCACCAGTTATTTTTTAGTCTATAAAATCAACACATCTGTCATGTGTCGAGTGTCGAGTGTCGAATAAAATCAAATGTGTACATTGCACACACTATAAAAAGCTTGCGGAATGTGTAATGTGATTAAGAGAATGTATCATCAAAGCATTTTATTGTCTACTTTATACTTTGTACATGTAACATGAATATTATGACGAGTAAATGACGAGATGTCGGCAGTTGGCAGTTGGCAAGAAAAAACATTTTTTTCATTATCATCTTTCTTAAGATGGGATTTTTTGGGATTGGATAGAAGTTTGGCTTTTAAGAAATTACACTCTCCTTAATGTAATTCCATTGATTTCCACCTCATTTCAATGACAGCTTTATGACGATGAGAGAGCTCTTTTTCACCTTCCGAGTCTCCAATGTGTATAGTGTATAGTGTATACGCTTATCATGAGTATTGAGTCTCGAGTCTCGAGTCTCCAACTTTTTTCAGCTACACGGATAAACTTTTATTATGGTTATGCAATTCACGCATATGCTCAATACTTTGCACTAACTTGTGAGAAGTTAGCAGTGAGCATTGAGCAGTCTGAATTCTGAGTGAGTAAAAGTTCTCGTCTTCCTCTCTCTTCACTCGTTAGTGAAAAAGCATTTTAGTATTCAAAAGTGCCAAAATCAAAATGAAAAGCTTTTTCTACTTCTTTCTCCTCTTCTTCGTTTTCTTCATTCTTGTCATCTTGTTATTATTGTGTCATCCTTTTTTCCTGTTCTGTCTGTAGTTTTTCGTCTGTAGTTTGTAGTTTGTAGTTTGTCGTCTATCGTCTGTAGTTTGTAGATAGTCTTCAACATTCAAAAACTCTTTAACTCTCCAAGTTTTCTTTGATAAGATTACATGTTTAGATGTACACAAGACACAAGATACAAGAGAAAAGAAAAAAAAGTAAAAGCCTTTTACTTTTAACTAAACCTTTTTACTTTTTACAGAATAATGTTACGAATCTCGTTGGCTTTAAATGTAAAATCATTCCAGTCAGCTGAAAGGAATGAGACTAAAAAGGCAAATCTTTCACATTACTTGACAAATGTAAGGGTTTTGGATGCAGCGTGTTTTTACTCACATGTAGCACATGAAAAGATAAAAGGCTGGGGAAATAATAATAGCGGAAATTTTAACGCATGTTTAATTTTTAATTGGAAGGTAAATGGACAATGGACAAATTTTAAATTCAACAATGATGCTACTTGCTACTGTAGAATTTTACAGTATAAAATATAAAACCAAATGACCAGGGTTTGATATGATGTTTAACTTTGGGTTTTGGGGTCAATCTTTAAAGGTCAAAATTCAAAATAGGTCTATACTGTATTTTAGGTTTTTGGTTTCTGGGTAATAATATTACTTAGTGTGATTTGTTATTCCATGATCAATGAACCATAAACCAGGAATGAGGGTAAAGTAAATAGTAAATAGAAATAACTGTAAAGTGAAATTGATGCGCTACTTTGATTTGTCAGATGAGAGTTTGGAGTTTGGAGATTGGACTGTGAAGTTTTGAGTTTTGAGCTTTGAGCTATGAGTTTTGACGAGTTTGGAAATTTCCTCGCCTTTTCTCACAAAAGTTGTATGTTGTATGTACGTCAAAGTTGAAGTTTGAAATCAGATTCAGAATCAGAATCCGAATTGAAAACTATTATTAGAACAGGAAAGACGGCATGTGTTGTGCATTCTGGAAAAAGTTTATTCATGTGGTGGACTTTTGTCCTCTTTTTGCCATTACACAGTAGACCGCACTTTAGTTGAAAATAGAGAAGGGGTGCATTCGCACGGATAAATTACATAAATAGAAAATAGAAAATTCATGCAGCATTGAATAACGGGAGTAAATAAATTCATTTACGGCATACGACGGAAAAGTTTTTGAGAAACTCTAATTGATTTTTCTTGTTTTTCTTATCTACGTTTCTTTCTTTTTTGTTGATTTCCAGTTTCCGACTTTACCTCACAACTTTCTCAACTCCATGAACAACATGCTGTAGAGCTTCAACTTCTGGTCGATAATTTCCGGAAAAGAAATGCAGAACTGCGGAAAGAAAGGTAACAAAAATTGCCATAATAATTTTCATAATATCCTCATATTTTTTAGTGTTTATTATTTTCACTATTTATGTTTTTTTTTACAATGAGAGTATAATTTTTAATTTACTCGTCCTTTTTATTTTTCATAAACCGGATATTGAATTTTTAACAGAGTAGTAAAAAACTAAAAACTAGTAGTAAAATTTTGAAATAGTACAGTGTATGTGTCCGAAAACTGAAAATTTGAACACGGAAATATATCATCAAATTCAAATATGAAATATGAGATAGACATTTAAAATTTTATGTGCATCAGTCATCAGTACATTACTTTTCAAAATTAAATATGATTTATTAACTTATTACCATTGACTCGTTTTTCTTATAGAAAACCAACTAGGAATCATAAAACTAGGAGTGAAATGCTCCATTTGATTTTATTCAATCTTTGAATACTGAATATTGAATATTACAAAGGGAAGATCACAAAACTGCAAATTGCCGTATTAGATTTCCACATCGCTTCCGTTTTCCTACATTTTATTACAAATGTACCATTTGACATTTGATTTTATGTGTATCTGTATTCGAATTTTCAAGGTTCAAGGTTCCGAGTTCACAGAGAATTCAAATTGGATTTGGAGAAAAAACATGAATTTGAATTCCTTTCATGTATGTAGTGTGTAGTTTTCAGTAGTCATGATTATTATTGTTATTATAATGCTAAATTTTTTTATGTTTCAAGGCCGCCGTGTTCCAACACTCTGTTTCAAGTATGGGAGACGTTACTTCAAGAAGTTGAAATTGATGCTCAGTCGCATTCCGATATGTCAGGCTCCCTCGGACGTCAGGTGAAATGTCTAATGTTCATTATTCTTATCATCATTTTAAACGACTCAGTACTCAGTATATGTGCTCGAGGTGACAAGTTTCATTTTTCCCTTTCCCTATGAGTAAAAGATCCTCATCAGTTTTTTGAAGAGTTGTCAATCTTCTTACCTTTTACTTTGTAGGAAAGTATTTATGATGTATTTATTACATGATATTACATGTAGTTTGACCCATCGTACACCTAATGTCTAGTGTTTAATGTCTAACATGATATTTGATATTACCGAGTGATGTAAGGGGGAAGGTGGAAGTGCCTGATTATGGGTTTTTGCCATTATTATTATTATTATTACTACTACTACTACTACATAGAATGTACAATGTACATAGTACATATTGCAGGGCACATGGCAAAGCACAAGATATTGCCCGCATTTGGAGAAAGTAGGTGAAAATATGTAGTCCGTTTAAAATGTGAACATTGAAATGCAAGACGCGACAGATGAAAGAATGAGTGTAGAGTATAGATATTCCTAATTCCTACTTTCTTCCTTGCTGTGGGATAGTAGATGGTAGATAGTACACACGGAACTTAGCCTATGGAGTATGGAGGATGTAGAATCTAGAATGCAAAATGTAGCACAAGTTAGCTAAGAAGGAAGGAAGGAAGAGAGAGAGGATATAATAAAAAGTATGTGAGAAATCCCATAATCCTCATCACATAAAATGACAGAGGAAAACAATGTGAAAAAATGAGACGACTCTCTCATTACCTCCCATTACACAGCCCGAGGTGAATCCAAAGATCCAGAACCCAGAAGCAAAGTTCCAGAGTTCCAGTTTCTAGTTCCCAGTTTCTTAGCAGCAGTAGCAAAGTTCTTTGTAATGTTTTGAAAATTGTATGTGGAATGTGGACATGTCTAAATTTGGGATCTTTGCTAGTGTTGGATAGTGCTATAACTCACAATTCTCTGTTTTATCTTTTATCCTTCTCCTTTCTCTTGCCTCTTCTTCATTGTACAGTGTGAAGGTATATGGATACGTATACGTCTATATCTATGTTTGATGGTTGCTGGTTGATGTTTGAGTCGTGACTGAATTGCCTAACGATTGTCTACAATCGCAATCTATGTACAATGTACAGTGTACAGGCTACAGCAATACGTATTCCTTCCTCGATTCACTCTCATTTTATCCACCATATATATTGTTATAAGATATTTGTCCTCGTCTTCTATCTTCTTTCGTCCATGGTAGATCGTATATCGTACACTGTATCATATCCCATTTTATCCTATAACCTGTTTATATGCTGTCCCATTTACAACTTACAGCATACACCTCTACTGGCTACTGTCCATTGTGCTCTCTGCTCTGTTACCATTGACAATGCATTGTCTTCCACTGAGTTGAGTTTGAGTTTTTGTGAATTTTTTGTGCACTGGCACTCCAGTCTTTAGTCCACATGATTTTTTCAAAATAATGTAAAGGTGTCTATTACTAGAGACCAGATACTAGGTACAAGACGAAAGAGGAACTAATATCTAATATCTAGTATCTAGGATGAAGTGGGAAACAAACTCATGCGTTCTATCATCTATACGATTACGATGAATTTACTGCAGCAACAAGCAAGCAAGCAATACAATAGAATGCAATACAATATACAATATACAAGGTACAATAGAAAATGAATAAAATAAAGAGAGGAAAAAGGAGAATAGCAGGAGTTTGCTTTCCTTTTCTTTGTTCTCATTTTTTCTCATTTATAGTTTACAGTACATACGTTTGCTTTATGTGGCAATTATTTCCCCTTTATCTGTTTTTTTCACCCGCTTCCTTATTTTGATCTCCTTTTTCCTTTCTTTCTCTCTTTCCGTTTCTCTCATTGTGTAATAATTCCATTTGCAAGTTGCACCACACACACACACAAACATAAAATCCAAGCGTCAGAATAATTTATTTTTATTACTTGTGCTGTCTATTTATGTGGATTGTGTATTGTGTATTGTGCAAGTTTCCAGTACGTATATTATAAATGTACCAAGTACGTTGTATATTGTACAGTGTACAACTTTGCAACTAAAAAGTTTTTAGATGAGAGTTAGAAAAGACCGGCTATGTTTACTTTTTGTATAGAGTATAGAGTATAGACGGTAGACGGGGAGAAAAAAGAAAATATACATTTTCAAATCATATAGTCTCGATTCTTGATGCAAGATTTTTGATTGTACAGAATATAAAATGTAGAAATATAGAATTTCCGTTTCGAGTTCCGTTTGGAGGAAACCGACCGGCGGACGAGCTAGAACTGGAACTAGAGCTGGAGCTGGAGCTTGTGGTGCTTTGAAGTTGGAAGTTGGAATTCATTTCCCTGAAATGTTAAATAGCCTTGTTCCTTGTGTATTTATGTGCGGTTGCTGTATAATTACACAAGTTTGGGAAATTATTGCACCCTTTATTATCTACGGACATTGCTTTCCTAGTGCACTCTATTGTACCTTGTACATTGTATCATAATGGATAATGGAATAATAATTAATTACTATTATGTATCACGTGTACGCTGTATACTGTTGAACATTTTTTCTCTGGGAGCTGGGAGTGTGATGTGTGATAAAGAAGTGTGTGCATTAATGTAGTCTTTAACCTTCAACTTTCACACCATGTACCCTGTGCAATCTGTACAATGTACATATCTTTTCCGCCTCCAACCACAACCACAACTTTCGTCTTAGTTTCCCCTTTAATTTCCTTCATTATTTGAAGAAAGAGGCGAAAAGAGAAAGCTCTTTTGTAGCTCACACATTACACATTACACATATTGAGAAAGATGAATGCAGCTCAAAACTATTTAACCTTTACTTTTTTAATAAAGTAGCTCATCTTTGACATAGTACCTCTTGTATTTTGTATTATGTTGGATTTTGGATTCTACTCTAGATTCTAGATTTTAGATTCGAGGTGTGACGTGAGTAAAATTGAACGGAGATGAAAAATAAATGGACTAGTTTTACCTAGTCACAGAGGAAAATCAAATGTATGATGTTTGATGCACAAAAAATTAATTATGTCGACTTTCGACTTACATTGTCATCGTGTCATTGATAAGTGATATCTCTCAACTCTTAATTCTCAATATATATTTTTTGATTTACTCTCATCTGTATCTGTATCTGGGCAATGTGCAATGTGAAATGTCACAAAAATAGAAGATGAAGTGAAGCATAATAATGAATTCTTGAATTCAGCATGATATATTGAATCAAAAGTAGGTTTTGACTTTTGACAAGGGTAATTATGATGATGATGAGGATATTATGACTTGTTTTATGATTCACTGCTCCACTGTCATGTAAAATGTGAATTGTGTAAAGTGTAAAATGAGCTTGTAAAATGACGTTGTACATTGTACGATGAATGTATTCAAATTAGTCTTCGCTTTTAATTTAAGGATGAGAGTGGTTTTTGCACATGTTATCATTTCTCCTAATGTCTAATATCTAATGTCCTCAAACTATATGTGCTAAAAGTACAACATGCAGCACAACTTGTTACTTGTCACGTCATATTTTATTGAAAAATTACTTTATCACTTTGCACTTTCTCGTTTCTACATTTCACATTCTAGATTCTAGATTCTAGATTCTAGTCAAAATTTAAAGTAATATGTCCCATTTTCCTTTCTCAATTATGACATGTCATTTTTTTTGGACCTGTCCCAAATCCGAAATCCAAAACAAAAACAGCAAGATTAATGTATTTGTTTGACCATGTTTTAAAATGGCTTGTTGTTTTTGTAAATTTCAGGTGGCCAGATCCTTATTGGAGAAAACATTCTATCGGAAAATTCAGTCAAGGAAAATATTTGCTCATCGGGAAAGTTTAGAAGTGGTCCTCAGCAAAACTGAAGCACTTCTAGCTGGCGTAAGAAACTATTAGATTAGTGAAGATTGACAAAAATCAATTGTGTTTTTACATCGTGTATACAATGTTTTGTGGTTACCTTTGACCTTTGATTCATTATTTTTCAAAACATATGACCGTATTTTAAAATTGTTTTGTTACAGACTTACCGTGATTACTGTGATGCATGTATCGCCCACATTCAACAGGGAAATCAACAGACATTGACGGCTTATATAGAGGCTCATAATGCATACGTGTTTCAACTCCGTGCAACTAATGCAATGCTCAAAGAATATCACCAAGAAACTCTTCCAGCTCTTTTGGCGGTAAGATTTTTTTTCCAATTTTTTTATGCATTTTTCAAACTGATCTTTCGAGACTGCATCTAGAATCTAGACTGCATGATGTATAATTGACATTGCACATGACTAAAATAATTTACATGTCAATTTTATGCGGTTAATTACAGGAGCTGGATGAGATTTACATTGACCTGTCCAACACATTGTCAGAGTCCATTCTACACGGAGCTGATCTGGTTGTGAGTCGCGTAAGTATTAAAATTTTCCCAGTCCAGTCATAGTTTTTGTTGCGGTTTAAAATCGCATCCCACTTGACCGAATGTCCGAATCCCAAATTTTCCAGGTTACGGACCTCAAGTGAGGTTTTAGGGATAATACAATTTGCAATTGTGGTTAAAATCACACTTTCATTCCATCATTAAATTTTATTTGTGGGAAGAGTGGGGCGCAGTTAGTTTCTATGTACTTTTGTCCTCCGATGGAATACAGACGGTTTGATTGGATGGGATCATGATTATTAAATGTTAATATTCAGGCATGAATTAATTAATGAATTGGCATCTGACTTTTGACTACCTGCCTGTCTGATGTCTGAGTGGTTGACTAGAGACTAGAGACCAGAGTCTAAAGGCTAGACAAATGAGTTTCTGACTCCTCATGACCATGAGATAAATAAATGGAAAAGTGCAAGTCGTGGTTGTAGGATAGTCTGTAGAGTGTAGTCGTGATCGTGATCGTAGTCGTCCCAAATGCGAATGAGAGTGGAAATATTTATTATATGGTACAATTCGGTCCATCGAGGATGAATGACGTATATAATGCTGATGCAGCTGCGGATGAACAAGAAAAGAAGAAGAAAAAGAGTATACAGAGGAGAATGTAGCAATCAGCACGTGAACCATGAACTACACACCGTACACATTACACATACCACAGTATACACTATACTACATATCACAGAAGAAGTTCACACACCTGGAAAACTAAAATCCGCATCTTTTTATTTCCCATGCCATCTTGAACATTATTTTCTACTCTAATCCATTTTCAATTCTACTTTCTCCATTCTATTTTCTATTCTATTGTACTAAAGTACTGTAAGTACTGTAGTCTGTAGTCTGTAGTGTAATGTAATATAGTTGACTCAACTCGACTCGATTCGACTCCAGACTCAACTAACGATAAAGGCATTATCTTCATTGAATGCAAAGCAGGAGGAAAGTGCCACACGAGGAAACGGAATGAAACATGTAGGAGGAGAAAGGTTCACTTAATTCAACCCAAGAAGAAGAAGAAGAACGAGAAGAAAACAGAAGAAACGAGGAGTAATGAGAGAGGATGGAATGGAGAAATCTTGTATGTGTGTCATGTGTCTAGAGTCTATAGTCTAGTGTTTAGTGTCTAGTATCTGTACAGATATACAGAGAAAAGAAGTAAGAAGAGCCGATAGAAGCAAACCCGAGTCAAATCAACCTGAGCCAATATCAATACTGATACAGATACCAATACCAATACCCGTACTAATAGTACCATTGCCAATAGGAGAAGGAAATACGGATACGAATGCCAAGGCAAACCACAAAGCTGAAAAGAGACGTACACATAGAAAACGGAAATTCATTCCCTCATTCGTTCATTCATTCATTCATTCATTTTCAACTCCATCGGGAACTTACTTGAGAAATCCGCTTAGTACATAATTGATGGAAGTCCTTTCTCTGGTTTGCCTGATGGAATACAAGATGATTTCTCTACATCGGATCTTTCCTCTTTCCCTACAAAAGAAGATCAAGACGATGGCGAAGGCGATACTTCATACTCTGTATTATTCTCTATTCTACATTCGATCCTCACTAACAAAACTACTTTGTGTCTCCCGATTCAAGGTTACTGGTTACTAAATTGCGGATCGCATTCACGTACCAAGAAAACGAAAAAACTATGTTTACACTACACAATCTACAAGATCAAGGATCAAGAAACCAGAATCACTGATTGCGCTACATGATTAGCAAATAGTAGATGGAGAAAATTCACATGACAAATTATTTCTCTGTTTTTATTTTTATTTATTCCACTTTCCACCTCCCTTTTCTTTTCTTTTGGGAATTCTGCTCTACCGCTGGATTATAGAATCAAGAATCAAGAATCTTGTACTGAATTCGGATGGAAAACTCTGAGCTCTCAGCGGTCTGAGATCTTTTCCCACAGAGGATCCATCAAATAATTACACATGTCAATTATCTATTATGTGGGATTTGATTGTCTCATTTGTAGAAATTGGATACATTTACATTATGTAATGTATAGAATTTAGAGGCTTTTAGATTGTAGAATGTAGATCAAGGATAATTTAATGTAATGCTGAATTGAATGAAATTGAATGGAATGGAATTGAATTGAATTAAACTGACAGGTGAATTTTTGTATTTGTTTTTTCAGACTCAAGAAACGAATCGTCGCTATGATACACTGAGTGGTGTGTGTAGAAACGTGTCTGGTCATCAGGATTTAAAGGATCTCGTCAAATCCATGACTGTTCCCGCACCTCCGAACCAACGTCATGCCTTTACACAGCCCGTGCCATTGAATGACGGTGTTGAAATTTCACACTCGGTAAGAAATCCAACTCTTAACTGTGGCTCTGACTCTGAGGTTTTAAATGTTTTCTCACTGATTAGTTTTTTTTTTTTTTGAGTTTTATGAAAATTCTCAGAATGATGGTATGAAAACCAGAAACTAGAAACCAGAAATCACTGCCGTTTCCCATATTCAATTTCCGTTTCCAAAATTGAATGCAACCTAACGAGTAACGAGTAACGAGGTTTTATGTTAAAAGGCGATGCAATGGGAAATGTGCAATGTGCAATGATCAATTTACAGTGTACACTTTACAACGTCTGTAGTATATACATAATATAATCAGCATTTTTAGCAAGAACGCCACATTTCACATTTCACTATTAAAGGGACATGTGACACACAACGTAGACTAACGGGTGGGTTCAGTGTTCCATATTTCATCTTTTAATTGTGAGTTTTGATGGAATCATGTGAAATTTGAAATCGGAATGTGTCCCCGAGGTACATTTAGCATATGTTATATTACATAATAAAAATATTATGTTTTTTCATTCCGTTTTGTGAAAAGAGTGTCAAACCATGAAAAAAGTCTCCAATTTCAAATGGAGGATCGAGGATGCATCGCTCATACATACATACAACATTGTAGATTGTAGATTGTAGATACATGGACCATCGTACAATCGTACAGTGTTCAAAATATCAACATCAATATCAATGTCATATAGAGCCTAGAGTGTAAAGTGTAGAGAACTCGGTTGGAATTTTCACTCGAATTGCATCGGAATACTCGAATTTGAATTCGGAATAGGAATAGGAATGTACAATGTTTGAATTCAAATGCAAATATCCGGATAGGAATATGAGGCCAAAGTGGAATAAGACTAGAGTGTAGACTCTACACTGTAGAGTGTAGAATGAACTAGAAACTAGATAGAAACTAGGATGTGTGTGGAACCGACTGGAATAAAATTGAAGGGTATTCATACAAGTTTTATGCACAAGTACATGATACGCTATGCTTTCGTATGGATAGAGTGAGTATAGAGTTGCCGTCTCAATAAATTATGATTTGGTGTCAGACTCTAGTTTTTCTACTCGGTAAATTTCATTCTCAAGCATATGCCTTCCATTTTAATTTACACTGTGTAGTGTACACTTTACGACTTCCTTTCTCTCCGCTCCTTCCTTTGCCCTTTGCTTACTCCTCTTTTCATGGCATGCTTTCATGGGTGCTCTCGCATTCAGTCAAAGTATTTGGTATTAAGTATTACAAACTCTACTTCTAACTCCAGCTCAGTGAACAGAATAGAACAGAACAGAGCTGAACTGCAATGAACTCAATTTCAAGTTTCCTACAATCTACAATAAATGGGGCAATACAAATTCCCGTCGTTCCTCAATCCTCAATTTTCCATCAGTTTTTCAGCTCTTCTTCAACCGTGTGCGTGACATGTTCTACATTCTATCTACTTTACTCTACTCTACTATAATTTTCCCTATCATATGTCTATGTATATGTGCACAGTGTAGTGTACACTCTCCCACACGCACTTTGGTTTATGCCATTGCCACTGATTGTCCTTGCGATTCGCAATTCACGATACAAAATGCAAACATGAAAAAATATTCACAGTGTTCAGTGTTCACCTGCGTCACCTTTCATTTTATATTTTCCATATCAATCGATCCTGACCCTCTTTTCCCCTGTCTCTCTCTAATCTCTAATGATAATCATACATTTTGTTTTGTCTTTTCTCTTTTGTTTTTTTTCTGTCCTGTTCATTTCCACAAAAAGTTTTGTCTCTATAAAAAAAGTAGGAGATAATCCATAATCCAGTTCATTTGTATTGTCTCAGCTGGTTTTACAACTGACTCGTAGATTCTAGATTCTAGATTCTACATTCTACAGTCAAGTTAAATGACTTGTAATAAATTCCGTATTCTATACCTACAACCTACATGTATGTTGTATTTTGTGTAGGGAATTGCGTGTGTATTGTACAATTTACTATCTAGAATGTAAACTGTCTCTTGTATGCTGTATTGATATTGACAGTGTATAAATAAATCTGTAGCTAAATTTCCTGTGCATATAAAGTATAAAATCAAGTCATGATAAAACATTCAGAGCTCAGATCACATGTGCAGATTCACTTTATTTAGTTTGCTATAGTTGTTGTTGTGGATTGTGGAGTATGAATGATGGAGATTGGAGACTGGAGAACATTAGAGAATACAGGATAATAATGAGAAGGAGCAAAATTTCAAAGCTCAAGCCCAAACAATTGTCAACTGTGAGAATTGGAACTGGGACTCTATTTTTCTCCATGTATATTATTTAGAGGAGAAAGAAGGCCCAGGGCTAAGAACACGGAGAAAGTTTGCATAATTCTTTTCCACTGTGCGTTCAGTTCAAGATGGAATATGAAAGAAACAGAAGCAAAATTTATATGTCAGCTAGTTTTGTATTTTGTACCTGTCTATAGTCTATACATTATATACTATAAAATATACATGTATCACACTTTAATCAGCCAACAGCCAACCATCCAAAAGAAAGAAAGAAAGGGGACTTGAGAGAAGTAGTCGACAGTAGACAGAGAAAGAGAACGAAAAAGCGGCACATGTGGAATGTAGAATGTAGACTTCAATCAAATATATATAATATATCACAATTGATTATTTGAGAGAGTGAGAATTTCCCTGTTCCCGAAACTCTAAACTCTAAAGCTCGGCAATCGGCAAATGGGAAACAATATACCAAGTGGAAAATCGGAATGTAATGAAATAAAAGGTAGGCACATGACATATGCAATACTATATATAGGAGCAGTGAAGAGTGAAATTCAAATGAAAATGAGATCCGATGCGATGCAATGTGATGCGATTCGACATTCGACATTCGACCTAATTTTATATAAGTGTACAGTGTACAGTTGAAGATAGTAGATAGATCTATGCATAATATTTGACAGTGCAAGTGGAACAGTGGAAAATTCCTTTCTCTTTTCTTCTTTCCTTTCCCTGCGGCATTAAGCTACGTATTATCCATATAGATAATACGCTGCTTGATGTTTGATGTGTTTCAGGATGAAGGATTGAGAATGAAGATATTTGAAATTTGAAGGAATGTGTTTCACTCAGAAAATAGTTGATCAAAATACATATTATATTTTATAGGTTAAGATTGTGCAATCTACATACTACACACATGTACAATGCACACGTACAATGTACACTGCACATTGTACATGCATTCATTCATTGAAAAAGGTCGCGGGTGTCTCGGGGTTAAATTGTGTCCTATGTAATAAAATATTATTATCAGGATACGAACGTCCATATGTACGGGATGTAGGTGTTTTTCAATAGAAAACAAATTTAAACCCTATTCTCTTTTCCCTTTTGTATTATATAAATTACATATAGCATGCATAATCCATATGTATAAAAGTACGTGTTTATGTGAACAGTGTGCGTGTGCAGTTTACATCGTACACACTTGGTATTCGGTATTCGGTATTTGTATTCGGATTTTGGAAATTGGAATTGCAAAGATGACTGGGAAGTTTGAGGTGTCGTTTGTAGTTTATTATATCAGTACAGTAATGTAATGGGATGGAAATTCTTCTTTCTCACTTTGGTTTCGGGTTCGGGTAATCTGGTTTCTGGTGTGAATCTTGAATAGTGAATTGTGAATGAATTGGTAATGGGTAATGGAGGGTTGAGGAGAAAATATGTCAAGAATTTTTGAAATACGAATCTACATTTTCATTTCACCTCACTCTGTCTCTGTTCTCTCCTGTCTGTTCTCTGTTGTAGGACAAGTCTCACGTGCCAGTATTAAAAGAAGAAATCATTTTGGATCGCCCCTCTTCATCCGCCCGAAGTCGTCACGAATCTCTCAAGAAAGAAATGCTGGAACTGGAGTCAGAAATAAAAAACTTGCAGGATTCACTGGACACTCTCATCAGAATGCAGCAAAGGTAGGCTCCTTTTAATTCATAATTCGTATCTATTCTCAATTCTCATTCATGTACAATGTACATTGTACAATGTACATTTTTCGTGTCGTGTTTTCTTATATCGAATTCTTGGATTGATACTGATTTTCGATTTTCGATTGCCGAGTATCAAATTTCTCATTGCAAATTGTAAATTGTGTTAATAATAATTGTTTTTTTTTGTCTCTTTCAGGAGTTTGGATTCAAATTTGTTCAATAAGGCAAACGAGCTTCAAGAGGAAATCAGTATGAAGAGATTTGATCTTCGTGTCGCTCAAATGCACTTAGCAGCTATATATGCTCAGGTTTGTACCAACTTGATTCTTTCTACTTTCATCCCTAATATGTATTTTATTCCTCTTTTGATCACAGACCACAGTTTATATTGTATAAATTGGAGGGATTCCGGATATAGAAAATATTCTTTCTGCATTCTACGTAAGAGAGATTCGAAATTCGAAAGCCGACTTGTGTGGGACAGAAATCGGATCTTTGCTCCTATATTTTTATCCTGTACTATTTCCTCTTGACTTTGACTTTCTATCTGTATTTTCTACAGTCTTTATTCTATATAAAGCTATTTTCTTTCCAAAATCCCATCGACTTTGGTTTTGATTTTGATTTGAAGGGGTTTAGTTTTATCTCTTGTTTCCTGTAAATACTCAGACTCTTTTCTTGGATTTTGGGTGTTGAAAGTCGAAAGATATGATATAAAAACGTCATTCTTGTTTATCATCATTCTGCAAGTTTTGTTCTTGGTCCTAGTTCCTAGTCGAAAAGTCTGGAAGTCTAATATCTAATATAATATTATTCTTGGAATTCCAAATGCAATTTCACTTGATATTAAGAGCTCTCTTCTTGTCCTTATTCCTTATGGTTTCTGTAATTCCTGTCCCCCTTCCTACTTCCCGATATCCGATTCCGAGTTGTGACTTGTGACACATTTAATTAAGTGAAGGGAAAAAACAAAAGATGGAAGAGGATGAGCTAAATTACACAGTGAAAATAAAATGCATGACGCAAGTGGAGTGGCTTCTGATTCTGGAGAAAAATTCACACTCGTTTTATCCATTTCATTAAAAGTCAAATTTCAACTATCTATTATTTGTTATCTATCATTTATCATGTATCATGACTCATGACAGCTGAAAGAGTGGCTGTCAACTTTGGTGGATTAGTTTTTATGAACTTGGGAACAATGAAGAGGAAAAAAATAGGCAGCGCCATTTCACTTGAAATATCAAAATAATTAGGTATACGTCGCACCGTCGTACGTCATACGTAAAAAAAGTTGTGATTGATCCTGAAAAAGTTTTGTCTTATGATAAAATGAAAGATGAGTCATTTTTGCAAACTAATAGATATTTTTATTTCAAGGATTATTTTGTGTTTGGCATTTGGTATTTGATATTTGGATTCAGAAAAATATGGGGGAGACAAATTGGGTGGATGGGGGATTTATTTCCCATCGACATCTATAATCTAGAATCTATATATGTGTTATGATGTGTGTTGTGTGGTAAATGTAAATTTATTCCATGTAGTTTCAATGTTTACGAGTTACGAGTTAGCAAGTACGAGGATACTGCTCAAAGTAAGTAGGATGAAATGTACATAAAATTGTCATAAATTTTTTAAAAACGAGGACACATTTTACGGGGGTTGATGGCTCATAAAGTCAGCACATAACTACTAACTACTCAAATTAGGAAAACTTTAGTAATCCTTTTAACACTTTTTGAAATGTAGTAGTCAAAATAAATTTTGTTGCATTTCTATAACCCAATAGCTCAATTTAACTCTGTTGGAAAAGTTTACGAGCTGAATTTTCATTTAATTATCTCTTTCAACTTTCAACACTTTCTACACCCTGCAACTGGCAACTGGGTGCATCTTAGCTAGAAATGCATAGCAGTTTGTATGTAGTATGTACAATGTACAATGTACATACCATTTGTCATTGGCCATGCAAATTAAAGTTATCAGTAGCTTTCATTCAGTTATTCTGCCAACTACAGAGTCAATTAAGAAATTTTTCTATGGTGGACTAATGACCAACCTGCTTCGAGCTCTGATTGACAATTGACAAATGACGGGAGAAGTTCATACTTGTTATGTGTTAGTGAGAATTGAGAGCGAACAAGTTCAAAATTGAAAAGTAAGTTTACAAAACTGTTAAGTGTACAACGTACAATGTCAAATGTCTGAAATAATTCTGTAATTTGTAATTTATAATTAGTTCAAAGTTTAGTAATTGCTTCAGAATTCAGAATCCAAACTTCCATCATCCTATCCAGATCAAAAGAACATAATATTTTACATAACCCATTTTAATCTAGCTAAACTTTTGGTCTGTATGTGAAATTTGAAACCTCTCTTCTCAAAATTTGACGTCATAATTTGCTGATTTTTCATGTCAAATTCCCTAACAGTGCGTAATACAATTTACAATTTATAAGGGAGCAATAATAGAACTTTAACATGCTCCAGGGTCCAGAACGATGTACGATATTGCAAACTGAGAGATGAGATGAAATGAGAGATGAGTATATTTTTAGCTCATGCTAAATAAATGGCAAAAAGGGAATAAGTTGCATTTTCAGTTGTGAATTGTCAAGTTTATTTTGGTCAAAGCAGGTACAAAATCATGTGCTTTTAAATAATCGTTTTCCGAGATTTTGGGTGAACTATAGTTACAATTTCCCAGTATTAACAAAAAAACATGTTGACGTATTTTTTTTGTTTGCACAATGCGTAATGAGTAAAGATCGCTTTGGTATTTACTCTTTACGTATTTGACTTTCATCATGACGTTTGATTCTGTAATCTGGATTGTGGATTGTGGATTCGGAATGCTCGTTAGCTATCTTCATGAGATGACAAAAGTCAAGAGTAAATTCTGGAGAATTCACTTGTCTAAATATAGTATACACTGTACATTGTACATTTAGACTGGTATTTTTCCTCTTCAGATGAGATATCCATCCACTTTATATCTGTACTACTGTACTAACTTCTTTCCTCGTTGAGTAATCATCTTCACTCTTTACCTTGCATGATGTATGATGTATGATGTAGTTATTAGTTACATTATATAAGTTCACAAATTGGAATAAAACTCCTTATCCTACATTTAAAGTTTCAGATGAGTAGTTTCAGTAGGTACTTGATACTTGATACCAATAATCCGAATTTATAAATGGAAATGTCTATTCAAGCTTGGTTGACAATGGAAAATTTAGAATCCAGAATCCAGAAATTACATGTTACATTCCATGTTCCATGCTACCATTTTACATAATATTACTAAAAAAACATTTTACTTTATACTGTATACAGTCAACTGGCATATGACGTAGGTCACTCTTATGAGTTTAGACAAAATACATAAAAACATATTAGGTATCAGGACAGGGATAAGAAGAAGAAATGGAACATGAACGTATTTTTATTTTTGTCTTGTCTATCTGCCTGCCTGCCTGCCTGACAGGAAATTCTCCAGGAATCGAGTTAGTCCATCAGAGGATGGAGTATAGAGTATGAGCCTTTATCCTTTTGGGTATTGATATGTGTAAATAGAGAGTAGTTGGGAGGAGAGCTTCCGTCTTTGTACCAATTTTGCGAATGCTAGTTGTACAATGCAAACATAGATAGACCGTTTCAGTGAAGGTCTAGAGATTCAAAAGTCTCGAGTCTAGAGTTTAGATAAATTTCTTGAATAGAAGAGGAAGCATAACATTCATAATCAGAATAGGAAATAGCAGCGTATCAGTTCCTACGTACAGTATTGTGTGTATGTGTATACTGTAGACATATCATAAAAGTGAAAGTTGAACCTCATGGCTTACACAAAATTCAATATCAGCCATTACAAGGGCTATCAGGCAAGTGTGTAAATCGATGTCTGGAAATGAATTTTAAATATGACAGTCATGTAGGTATGGACAAATAAAAAATATAAGTTCTCTTCGAATTTTCAATTTC
>JAQGBH010000310.1:0-58067 GCA_034698265.1 Sminthurinus aureus | reverse complement strand
GTAGCTTAATTATAATACGAACGTCCTTCGATCGCGTAGCCGAGTAGGCGATCGCGACGCGAAGCGGAGCGATCGCAGAAGGATTTCCAAACCCGGCGTAGCTTAATTATAATACGAACGTCCTTCGATCGCGTAGCCGAGTAGGCGATCGCGACGCGAAGCGGAGCGATCGCAAATGGATTTCCAGACCCCGCTAAGCTCATTTACAGTACGAACTTCCTTTGATCGTGAAGCCGAGTAAATTTTATTAACTCGTTACTGGTCACAGGCCGATGTCGCTGCTCCGGCCACCCCTGCTTTCGCAAGCAGCTTCTACTTGTTGTACATACAAGTATAAGTGAACAAAATGCAGAGGGACTATAAGTTTCAGTAGTCAGTACTAAAAATATTTGCCGTTTTCAAAGTTAGAACAATTTTATTGCTAAAGTACATTGCATGTAAATATGACATATTATACCTATAAACAGTGTGCGCAATTTGCATCCTGAAAACTCTACAAGTGAGGTTATTGATAGCTATTTTTTAAGTTCAAGGCTATAGCGGTGCATTTCTCAGCTTTTATTGTTTAAACTTTTCAAAAAGTTTTTGCTGTATATTATATGCATATATGGCACGCTATAGGATAAAACTATTGGGAATTGTGAATAATGAATACCTAGGACTACCTATATTCTCTTGAGTAAAAAAGTGACCCAAAACTGCTGCTGAGTGTAGCATTTATCGTACAGTTAGTTTGTTTTTGTGGTGGCTAGTATTATAATGTATTGCTGATGTATGGCTGAATTATCACAAGTGACCAGGTTCAAAAATTTTACTTTTCCGGTTATTTTTGAAGTAAAACAAATTTCAAAAGTTTGTTTTTCAAAATAACAACAGGTAAACAATAAAATAATTTTTCACATTGTCTCCTGTCTCCTTTAAAACAAGCCACAGTACCTAAATGGATGGTAAGTAAATCAGTGCACCAGGCTACCTTGAAAATTTGCAAAAACAAAAATAAACAGATTAAGTACAGCAATCTAAAATCTAAGGTTTAGAATTTTATGACTAAAATTTCCGTAAACTCTAAACCGGAAAATATCCATTTATACTTTGTATATAGTTTTTATACACAATATTATTATACATTCAAGTATTCACATTGATTATATCTCGCCCACTGCCCGTAGCCCGCAGTATGCAAGCGTTTTCTCTGTGTTTTCTGCAGTCTCTTTGTGGACAAATATTCCAGTACACATTAGATAAAGTGTGACGATAGAATGAGGGTTATGTTTTATGTTATAAGTATTTCATCTAACGATATCCTCGTATTCTTTCATGTTTCTGCTGGTTTGTCTTTTACGGCTTACGACCCAATGTAATAATAGCCATAATATAAATTGCATTATGTGAGCGAGACGAAACGGAAAGGTCCACTCAGGAATAATGTTACAACTTACAACGTATAACACACAAAATCTGCAGTTATTTTTTCTCTCTTGAACCTAGAATCTACTAGCAAAGGTTATGATTGCGTGTGGAAGAAAAGTGTGTACTAAAACCTAAAACGACAGAATAGCTAATCATATATTGCGTACATCCACATCCGCATCCGAATCCAAAAAAATTCATGGAAAATTCCCTGTTGCCTTTCTCCGTGTTTCGTATTCCATACTCCAGACACGAGAATCTATTCTCCTTGCTTTGTTTTGTGTTTTTATGGTTTGGTGGCACGTATTGGGACATTGGGAGTCCTTTTACGTTTTGAAGTTGAGGAAGGGAAAAGGAGAGAAATAAATAAATAAAGAATTATATACTTACCAATACTTTTACTTTTTATTATTCTGAGAAACGTCTTTTATTATGGATCCTGGGAATTCTCATTCTCAAAATAGCTGTCAAAAACTTCCGGAGAATAAACGCAAATCTAGCACATGACACACCACGTTTCATGTTCCTAGCTTTGGCTCACAGTTTTCTTTCCCTATTTTATACATTTCTTGGGTTGAGTGTTTACTAATATTTGATATTTTATCTGCCAGCAATACGTGTCCATACACATAAGAACTTTTGCCGTCGTTTTCCTGAAATTTTCAAATTTGATCCTCTAAACTTGAGATTTGAAACATAACTTTTATCAGTTTTATCGTATAATTTTATCCATCAGCAGCACCGTTTACATGTAAACAACAAACAACAGAATATTATGATCATACATAAGTGCGGACATCTACAACCTACAGAAGGGAAATCAAGTTGTTGTAAGTAGTAAAGACGGGAGAAAATCATAAAAATATTTATATCGTAAATTCACTTTTTCGTAAAAAGGTGAATGCGTGCAAAAATAGCCATAAAATCTTATTCTTCCATCGGCATTATGAAATGTAAAAAGTTGAGAAATATTGAAGGAAGACCAAAAATAAATAGAGCAAAAATACTTGCAAAGTATCTAACTACATATTGTTATCAGATACAAATATAGTAAAAAGTAAAAGGGCTTTGTTTTTATTATATTATATCTGTTCTATTTTTTGTTTATGAGCTTCCCAATTCACAACTTCCATTCAGTTTAAATTTTAAATGTGTATTTGGTTGTACGAGCAATCTTAGTAAAAAAAAGTACCTATACAGTTAACATCAAAATTTGTAGTTTTTATATGTATACACAAGTAACGACATTGACAATGAAAGGAAAATTGCAATAAAAATAAACATGTATTCTACATTAAGCACTAAAAGTATGGATCATAGACATTAGATACCAGTTACACATTGTACATTGTACACTGTACACACCAAATGTGCAATTCACTTTTAGATTTCAGAAATAAGTCAAAGAAGTTTTATTGTGTAAATATTTGTAAACTGCATACATAGAAATTATAGTAGAGTAGTCTTTGCAGGCTTTCTTTTTCACGTTTTTCGTGCAAGAAAGTCCGTTGTAGTTTGTAAATATAAATATAAATACTGTATATTGTTGGAAATGGGGAAACTTTAGAAGGAAACAAGTGTCAAGTTTGCAACAAAGCTATCCACGTAAACTACAAGCTACAGACTTCTCAGTGACACATTGGAGAGAAAAACAAATCATTATCTCTCTACAGTTTTCCACATTTCAGCATAAAAACTAGCATCTTTAACTAACTGGTCATAGGTAATTTGCACACTGAACCAAAACTTGAACTTTATTTATAATTTCAGTACACTTGTTGACTTCCTTTGCAACTTTTATGAGAAATATACATGCTGATGTATAAAATTACAATAGTCAATAGTGAATGTTTTATTTTATTATTATTATTATTACACGTTTTCATTTTGCAGTAATCATGAAAACCTGACTGTCGATTGTCGATGCTGCATTTGTATAAAAAATATCACCTATTTTTTCATTAATTTAATTCTTGATCGACAATCAAGTTTTGATTTGATGATGACCACATGCATCCGTCATACGCCATACAGTGTGCAAAGTGTACATTGTACATAATTCACAATGCGTACATATCAGCACACGTGTACATTGTACATATGTATAAGCTGCATATCCTGTCTTACGCACTTTTGATACTAATAATTGAATAAATTTACAAGATTTGTCTGCAATCTGTAGTCTGTACGAATGTCAATGTGTCAATAAGAGCACGAGTTGAAGTTTGTAGTACATATATAGATAATAGATAGACAACTTCATTCATTCATTGTTTACACTTTACACAATGTATGTTTACTTTTTTCACTCTTTATTGAATACTTGACCAGCTCATATCTATTTTAATCAAGTTAATCACGCGTATAATTTATGATTAAGAGATGAAGATGAAACTTGTTGTTTTTCCCTTTGTTGTTTGTTGCGGAGTAAGAGTGAAAAGAACTGTTGATGTAGGTACAATACTTTTGATTTTTGGTGTTCGTGGTTCATGCTCAGGTTCTCGTTTCATAGAAGATCATCGTATCACTGTAGTTTTCATTTTTGTATTGCCTACTATGTACAATTAAATAAAAAGTCGAGGAAATTCAATTCAAGAAATGACACTAATGTTTACTGTGTCGTTTATATCAAAAATAAAAGCAAGGAGATAATGCATAATATACTAAAAAAACTCAAGTATTTATTTGACATTGGCATACGCAGTAATATATAATACATAATATACAACAGAAATAACAACATGGAAGACAAAAAGAGCCGAGCCGTGATTCATGATTCAGCCATGTCATGTCCACCATCCACAATCCATCATCAAAGAAAGAATGTGTTAAGTATTCATGTGAGAAAAATAAAGGGTTGTGCTGTGGATTCACTAGTAGTTATTTTTAGACAGTTTGAAACGACTGAGCGAGTCATGACGAGGGAAGTTCGTCCCTCTATATGCATTCACTTGAGTGATTGCTTCATTGACTTGAAGAAGGGAGTGAAGAAGAGATTTTCTGCACGACTCTATTTATAGAGCGCTATTCTTTTCCCCCGTAGTCATCGTCTCGACTCTCATCTCTCAACTCTTAACTCATCTTCTCATCTTCCTCAGCCTTTTTTGCTTCATACCTGAGGCTAAAACACATCTATTGTTAGTAACTAGTAACATCTTCTTCTACAACCGTCCAATGATCAGTCTGCTTCGTTTTCATAAGCCCAACGCTGAATACTGAATACCAATAAGAGTTAAGCGAAACTATCAGTCTTTTTTTTGTCAACGTCTTTTTAATGATCCACTACGATGAGAGCTACTCATAGCGTTTATGTATCACGTACAAAATCATACGTAGACGAATAATACATGACAAAGCTTGATTAAGAAAATGGTTCAGTGTTCAATCTTTCAAGGCGACAACTTTCACCTAATTTATAGAATACAGCATATATTTAATATATTGGTTTAAATCTACAGCAGAGAACAGATTTTAGCAACATATAAATTAATTAATTTAATTATTTTGAAATAAAAGGTGGAAATTTATAGTCATTAATATTTTATATTGTACATTATATTGTCTCGATGAAAGTTATAAGTTATAATATTAAACTAAATGACACACATTCACATGCAATTTTAATTTAATTTATTATGCTGCTCAAATTTGATGAATATGAACATTTTCATGTTGTACTAGTGGTTCAGTTTGTACACATTTCTTATTTCTAATTCAAAAACGTGGAATGGAAATTTATACTGGAGCGAAAATGTAAAATCGAACAAATACTTGGAACTTGAAACTCAGGAAATACGTAAAAGGGGCGAAGGTCTAGAAATCGGATATCTACATACTGTACAATGTATAGTGTATATACCAAACGCCAGTATGAAATTGAGCTGGATAGCACAACATTTACTTTTCCTATCTCAGAGTTGTCACTCTTCTGGAGGAGAGAGGGGGGAGAAGATACCCTTTTTGTCTTGCGTCCGGGAGGCAAAGCTTGCTGACCTTTTAATGTACAGGAAGAAATAAACGGAGGAAATTCGAGTCAAGTTAGATAATAAAATAGATAGGTATGATGTGATGGAGGTTCAAGTTAAAAAGCGATGTGGTGTGTGTAGAATATAGAACATAGAATACGAATCTATACATATGCATATACAAATAGATAGATACGAATATATATTCCTTTGTGACAGTTCAATCTCAAATAGTTTTATAGTAAACTAGAGAGACATCATTCATCAAAATCAACATGACACGAGATACTACGACAAGACGGAAGTGGAAGCATCTTACACTTGTATCGTGTAACTGTAGTATCTACGAATGATATGTAAGACATAACCCAATGCACGTGTGACTGAACTCGTTGTACCTTGTACTTTCATGGACTTTACATGTCTTTTACGTTAAAGTTGAGAGACATTCAAATTCAGATTCCTATTTGGATTTGGATTCGGTTTTGGAATTGGGCTGGCTTTGATATCATAGTATAAAATGTCGAGATCCAAGACTCGAGATCCAAGATTCGAGATGTTCATGTCTTTTGCATTTTATGTAAATCTTCATCTGGTCTTTTCTCTTTTCTACAGATCTACAGATATGAAACATAAAGCATGTACAATGTACAAGGTACAAGCACTGTACGATATATATAGTAATACGTAATGTAAGATCTATATTCACGGTGAAATAAATTTAGATTTTTTGAATATTTGGAAGCAGAAGCCAAAAAAATACGTAAAATGCATGAAATACATGAAAATTCCTTGTCTCTTCTGTCACTTTTGCACTGTCTCTATCTCTGTACTAAATATACATGTATGAATTTATGGAGTCTGGTTGAACACAAAATGCACATACAACCGACATAACACATTTACGTATGCAAACATGATGAATGGGTTTTTGCATAGAGACAGTCTCCAGTATGCAGTGTACACTCATTCTACATAGTACATAGAACTCAGACCACTGGAAGAAATACATGTCAAATAGATTGTACCGTGGACAACAGCATTAAAATTTATGGATCAGCTTGTTCATCATTCTTCATCTCTATATTTTCCGTGATTGATTAATGCACAGTGCAAGGGGATGAGTGTATAATGTATAATGTAATGCCCAGTGACAACACAATCTAATATCTAACAGCCAATTTTATTAAAAGCACTAAAAATAAATGATAAAAAGCAGTCAGAACGAGATATAGATGCTAAAGAAAAGAAACGACGAGAATAAGCAGCAAAAATGAGAAATGAGTGATGATTTTCAATCGTACAAATTTTTGATGTAGACTTGATAATTTTTGCTGTAC
Source organism: Sminthurinus aureus (assembly GCA_034698265.1). Classification (NCBI taxonomy): domain Eukaryota; kingdom Metazoa; phylum Arthropoda; class Collembola; order Symphypleona; family Katiannidae; genus Sminthurinus; species Sminthurinus aureus. Next base: position 51,352 of record JAQGBH010000310.1, on the reverse strand, counting down.
ATTGTACATTATACATACATCCACACTTCATACAGAATTTCAAGAAACTCTATTGTCCGTTGTAGTTTTTTCTGCATTTTTGTGTCATTTGTCCAAGTCTTTTTATCTCAAAAAATCCATTTGACTCTTTGACCTCCGACGTCCACCACCACGAGAAAATTATACTCAGAGAAAATCCGTGCAATCTTCAATCGTTTTAAAAACTATGTCTAGTGTCAGAGGGGATCAAAAGGAAGAGCATTTCTATAAATCCAAATTCCGCAAATCCGAAATCCAAAAGATGAGAATGGATAAAAAAAGTAAGGAAGAAAAATTTTGATTTCTGCTAGATATTTTTTTATCACCATATTTTTTATTCCACTTCGAGTTCTTCTTATAGTAGATAATAGATAGTAGATATATTCACTATTGCCTACAGTTTACAGTCCATGCATGAAAAAAACATGCGACAATAATATCCGATTCAAGATTCAAGGAACTAGAATTTCTAAAGTATTACCAAATTCTCAACAAACGAATGATTGCGGAGCTATAAAGCTATATCCAATGTCAAATGTAAATATGACTACGGATTATTGTTACACAAGTTGAGATATCTGAAATCTGTAGGAATAAGAATAACAAATGAAAAATGACCGTTAGAAACAAACAAAACAAAACAAAGACACAGGGGTCAAATATGATACCTATCCAGATTTTCCTAAATGGTCACATACTGCCAAATGCAAAGTGCCAAACCCAATCCAGCCCACAACTCACAATTCATAAGACTGAATGATACAATAATGATAGAGACTAGATGCTAGAGACTAGAAACTAGAAACAGACCAATCGTACATTATACCGTGTACAGTGTACAGTTACAATTGTATACAAATCTTGTACATTGTAAATTGTAAATCATAGGCTTGTGCTATCGTACACAACTGATATTATAGTTATTCATATTTGCCTTTGTTTGATATTACTTGATATTTGATAAGTATGAAATATGAAATGTCGCGCGTACGTGCACTTTGAAGTCTCAAGTCTAAAGTAGACATAAAATACACAGAAATACATATGTCTAGTATATAGTCCATATTATACAAGTCACGAGTATATGACAATTTGCCTAAAATATACATGTACATTTGTCATATGTGCAATGTGTAGCTTCAAAAAAGATTCCTGATTCATTTCTTTCTGTAAAAGTTCACTGTTCAATGAATGTGGATAGTACAAAATACGAAGTACATAGGAAATATACTTAGATACATGCGAGTGAGTGAACGAGTGAACTCTAACTCTGACTCTGTTTGACATAATATGATACAGATTAATAAAGTATGCATGACATGACGAGGTGATGTGCTGTGCTGTGATGTGTGTGATGTGAGACGTGAGAGAAAAGCGAGGAAGTCAAACGGTCACACTATATTCTATAATATTGTATTCGTAATAAGTAATCGTAATATTTGCATTGTCAAAAGTCAAAATCTGTCAGAAATGGGCAAAGGAATGAAGAAATTTGAGGTGACTCTTGTCTCTGGTCTCTGGTTTTTGGCAATGAAAGTCGTCCATCGTCCATCGTCCATGTTTGAAAGCAACGGATAATCGTGACTATTGAGTCATACTAATACTATGTTTGGTATTTATTACGCGTTATGATACAAGGTACAAGATACAAGCTGTAGGTAGACATTAACGTTACCTATTGCAACTCTATCATCATGCATGATCTTAATCACGATCATCATCACCAACATTGTCGTTTGTAATGTAATAATTATGATGATGACTGTGTATTAGACATTTGCACCACATTATAATTTATAATGTATCAAGTATAAAGTATACAAAACACATAACATGTAACATCTATTTAACATACATCATTCATCTTATTACTTATTACTTATTACCGTACAGTTAGAAATTGTCGATGTCGATTGTTGATTGTCGATTCCTCACTTAATTTCCCTAGTTGGCTCCTGTCTCCTCTTGATTCTTGGTTTTATCTATTACATTTACAATGAATGATATAAAATATATTAAGTATGTAATAAGTGGAAAAATGAAACATTTCACAGGTAATCAAATTCCAAATTCCAAATACCGTGTGTACTGTGGATTGTGGACTGTGGAATTTACAGCTATATGTAAATAACTTTATGAATATATTATGCAGCGTACAGTGTACAGTTGGTAGTTAATATTTAATATGCATTTTAATTTAATTTATTGCCACGTTAAAAAGAAAAGAATCTGACTGTGAATTAATGAAGAATCATCAGAAAAGAGACGGGAGTAATGATGATAATAATAATAATAATGATAGTGAAGATGGATGATGCTGATGAGGTTGACGAGTTGATATTTCTTGACAAGGTACCAGTAGACCAGACCAGACCAGACCAGACCAAACCAGCAGAAAGGATGATCGAATACCTGTAAAAACGGTTAGCTATTTGACTATTTGCCCCGTGTCCTTTGTTGATTCTCCGTAACATATCACATCATATCATATCACATCATATCAAATCATAGCAATTCTTAAGTACAGAAATGTGAGGGTGATCATGCAATCGCTTTTAATGGGCAAGGACATGTTTCCTTTACTGGGTCTATCATATGAATACGAATACGAATATTGATATGGATATGGAATGTCTGTATAAAATAGTGCTCGTACCGTGCACAATGTATATTGTATATTGTGCAGGAAGTTTGTGTAAATGTTCAGTACATGTACTAATGCATTATGCATTATGCATATAGTATATATAATGTGTAGAGTGTAGACTGTATGATGTGTGCAGATTCAAAAACTTGTTTTGGGGTTGGCCAATCATTATGAGAATCTCGTATGGATTGTGGATTAGAAACCGTAAGATCAAATGTGCAGTGGATAGTGGATATAGGACTATCTAGTACTAGCTAGCTAGCAGTAGAACCGCAATTGGACTAGATGGATGACCCGCCGAGCAATGACCACTAGTGTACTACAGACACGAAACTACACATAACACACAACATAGAGACAAAACAACAACATCAACGATGATGGTGATATGATGAAAAAGAAGATGATGATGAAGAAAAAGACGGCGACGAGTAAGTTAAAACTCCACCATAAAATTGTATTTACCACCGAGACCATCTCACACACATCTCCATCATTATCCCCATATTCCGATGACGGTCTGACCCTGACACCATACTGACAATACTGACACAGTGCTACTTATCATAATTGCTGATCATCTCGAATCTAGAATCTCGAGGAAAAAACAGAACAAGAAATATATGGAAAATAAAAAACCCATAATATACCATTGGTCTTTAGTCTTTAGTCTGTATATACATGCAATAAGAACTGAGGATGAAAAGTCGGTGAATGTTTTTTCCCTTAGACTGTAGAATGTGGATTCCGTATAAAGTAATATGATGAAGATTATAAAGAACAAAAAGGATTGGGAATAATGACCTAATTCCAACCTGACTCCTGACACACATACAGAATCAGAATGAGGAGATAAACCAAAGACCAAAGGTGACACGGTTATGTAATATGCTTGTAATATTTATTGATAATAGAGCGTACATTTCCGTAATATGTACCATATAGAATATAGAGGTTAATGCAAAAGACCTTTACTATGTGTTTTTTTATTGCTTTCTTGGTAAATAAACCGAGAACGTGTCTCCTCGTCTCCTCAATTTTCATTCCCATATTTTCAAAACCCTGGTTCCCTAACCCGGTCTCCTTTTTGACCAAAGACCAAAGACAAACCAAAGACATTTCGTGTTTGTAGAACAGCTTGATTCCAAATTCAATTATAGAGCTTTTGAATGGACTATGACAAACTCTGCGTATTTTTGACAAGAATTGTGAAATTGATTCGGATTTTATAGAACCCAGAAGGAAAAACTAGCAATATTTTTGCCCCTTCTTCTAGGAAATACAAACGTCTACAAAAATATACAATCATTTTTCTTTCTGTTATACGTTGTAATACCCTTATGAATAAAGTGACGGTAAATTATTATCCAAAGGTGTTTAATTCGTATATAAACGTCTATACAGTCTGCTGTCTAGAATTTACAAAGACACCTTTTCTATGAAATAGGTTGAGTTAGCTCAATGCTCAATGCTCAATGAGATTATAAAAGAATGATTGAATAGTCAAATTATGAATATAATAGAACATTGACATTGGAAATAAATAACTCAGCCATTCAATTTCTTTATTCGTCCATCCGTCCAAATTCCAAGTTCCAAATGGTTGTCTTGCACGACATGTGCTAATGGACTTTGATATTTGACGTGATTTTATTTCTTATAATGTGTCTGAGTTGTGAGGTGTGAGTTATGAGTTATGAAGACAAGGTTCATCATACATTATACAGAACATACAGTAGACAGTAGACAATGAGAGGACAATAGACATGATTTGTTTCACTTTTCATTCTTTGTCCTATGTGTTTTGAATCTTTTACTTGGATATTGGACATGCAAAGAAAAATCGAATTCAGTTCCTTGGATAAAAGAAAGTCTTTGGTTTCATTTTGAATTTTGATTATTAAATAATGCAAAAATTGAAGCGGGGGAGAAGAGTATAAAATATCTGTAGTCTACAATCTACAAGAAAGCATTTAATATTCAGTATGAATGATGATGATGAAGTCAGCATGATACAAGAATTATAAAAATTATTGATCAAAAGTTTCCATTTCATTCGAGTTCAAACGCAAGGAGTATTTATGCTGAATAATGTTGATACATTAATGCTACATCACCTTTACTATCATCTCAATTCTCGATTCTCGATTGTTATTTGTGTCATTAAACATTAAACTGAACTGAAGAGATCGTTCACTTGTTCAGAATTTATAATGGAAAAATGTTTCATGTTTTATTCATTGTTACAATATTATCGATATCTTGTAATGCGAAAAATGTGTTTTACATATTGAAATTGCACTTGTGCATAGTTGATAGTTTGTAGTTGAGCACATGCTGAAAGAAGAACTTTTCTCACAATTAAGTAATGAAAATGCACCATTCAACAATTCAATCAAAGTAGGTGAGTTACATTTTGATTCATCTATTATCTACTCATTCATTCATTCATTCACTCATTCACTTTGAATTTATTCTCACTCAATCATTCAAACACGACCATTTCATGACAGTACAAAATACAAAGTACAAAATATCATACAACTTAGAATCAAATCAAGTGTGTAGTGTGTGTAGTGTGTGCGATTCAATTTAATGGTGGTGAAACTACAGTGAGAGGAAACTAATTCGTAATTAGTGAAACTTGATGAGAAAATTATAAAATGCACTCAAAATTCTATAAACTTTTACATGCACATGCATGTTTATAATGTAACACATACCTTGTACAATGTACAGCGTACAGGGTGAGACCGAACTATTGTTAGGAAATATTAGTATTTTGTCCTTGTTGTTTTTTGCGCAAAGTCCCAAGTCCTGGTTTCTTCCTTTTTGTATCGGGTTAAAAATGAGAAAACAGAGTAAACAATAATATAAGTGGCAAAGGGTCTAATTTTTGAAAAGAACTGGCAATGTGAATATTTGCTCCTATTCAAAGACTTTTGAGTTTTGATTCTAGATTGTAGATTGTAGACCACCCTGTAGCATGTATGATGTTTGTATGATGTATGCTGATGGAATGCATAATCGCTTTCAGTGAAACAATGAACTACTGTTCGTGTCCCTACACTCTACACTCTATAGACTCTACAGTGTAGAGTCTACACTCTACACTTTGTACAATGTACATTTTGACAGAGTTCAAAGGAAATGTGTGAATAAAAGTAACAACAATAAGTAACACTATATGCCTATTTGTCAATGAAACATGACATTACGTGTTGTGTACACATACTGCATACGCAGCTGAATGAATGACAGATGGATACATTTTAATTTCCTTAAGTACTTTTAATGCCAATGCCAAAAAGTAAAATGTATCTTGTACATATTAACACTATCATATTAAAAACATCAAGATCAGGAGTAAGAGTGTGGGCAATGAACTTGAACGTTGAACGTTCTTGTACGTTCGACTTGGAAAGAATTTGAGATATTGATATTTGAGGTATTTGCTCTCCCTGTCTGTCTGACTATCCGTCTCGTCTCTCGCCTTTTTAACAATCTGCACATTTATTTTGAATATTGCAGGCTCACTGTGTACTGTGTACTGCACAATACATTGTCATATTGATAGTGGACAGAACAATTTTTGCGGGACGACATATACTCGTAAAAGGATTCACCTACATTCCAGAATGATTCATTCTGGGTTCTGGTTCTGGGCTTTGTTCGATCCATCATCAACCATCATCATATAATAATAACCATAATCTTTTGTCCTTTGTCCTATATTTTATGAAGAGAGTTGAGTTATCCAATACGTGTAAAGATCGTTGATCATTGATCATGATATTGCTGGTACATGACAGTAGTTGTTGTTGTTGTTGTTATTGTTGTTTTCAAAGAGATACGGTCACTGGTCAATAGACTTTTGAGTTTTGAGCTTTGAGTTTTGATACACGTACATATATTATACACATATGTATAGACATGTAAATAGTTGATGTGACTTTAGATGAATAGAGCTGATAGTAAAACGTGCGAATATTTCTATTACACGATTGCCAACTCATTTACTGTCTTCATTCTACATTACTTGAAGAGTATTTAGTATTTACCCATGTAACTATTCACATATTCACAATACAGAGACGAGTATTGACCACTCATATTTTATTATAGCATTAGTGTTATGATCCTATTATTATTATTATTGTTGTTGTGCGTCTGTACTCTGTACATAAACAAACGTATGATTTTGTTCTTTCTTCGGAGTAGGATCACGATGTAAGGTGTAAGGTGTAGTATGTAGTAATGCATGTGTAATACTTGTTCAAGATTCAAGATCCAAGATCCTTCTTCATCTATCTAATCTTTATTCCCCGTATTACTATATTTTGCTACTAGGTTTTCCTAGTCCAATGTAATACATATGCCCACACACACACTGTACACTGTACACTGTATACATTATGCATACTTTATACAGTAGACAATGGACAATGGACAATAGATGTGCACGTACGCAGGACTTATAACATATACAATGTACAATATGCAGTATAAATACTTACATGCGTATATATGTAGTTGGCGATTCTCGAAAGGAGCGAGCCAAAACACCAAGAAATGGAAAGAAAAGAAGAAGATCTAGTTTTTGAATGGAGCCGTTATTTCATCCCTAGTGCATAGTACTACACACGTAGAGCATACACATGCATCTATATGTGTGTATGCTTAATAATTCTGAATTGTGACTGAACCAACTAATATCTTTAAAGACTTTCTGTATTATACAAACGAAACCATGTAAACGGTACTCTGAACTAATTTTGTCGTTCTATTACGTCTGCTTTACTTTTAGTCGGACACAATCAGAATCAGAGTCAGAATCACAATCACAATCATTACAAGTGATAATCCTATTATACTTGCATTTAGTCTAGAGCCTAGAATCTCGAATCTCGAGTCACACTGTGCGTTGCACATACTCAAATTTGACAAAATCATCACACTTTATACAAAAAGTATCCTCATTGATGAGAATTGGAAATTGAAGTTTAGATGGCTAAAATTAATTATTTTTAAATTCATTTCCCACACATCAAATCACACATATTTGGAAAAAGGGATGACACAAAAAGCCAAAACAAAAACAAAAGCATAAACAAGATGCAAGTACGCAGTATTCCAAATTTTGTTTTTGTGTCCCACATTTATTTTCATCTTTCAACGTCCATCTCATCACTTGTTACAATCTACAATCTACACTTTACATTGTATATTCTACATACTTTTCACCAAGAGTCAAGAGTCGAGAGTCAAGAGTCAAGAGTAGAGATTCAAGAATATTCAACAATTGCAAGTTAATGATAAAAATGCTGATTGAATTGTGTATTTTGCCAAGTTACTTGATTTATTCAGGATACGAATGCTCAGTGCTCAATGTTCAGTGTGTCACAAGTTACAATATGCACTGCACTTTATTTATATGATTAAGAAATTCATTGAGAATCTATTCAGGATTGAAAATTGAAAGCCAAAGTCAAACTGATAAAACTAACACCATAGAAAATAAAGATTTAATCCAGAATCCTCATTATAATAAAATGTTTCAGTTCGATTCTTGATTCTTGATTCTCGATGCATTACAAAATGTGTATTGTGCAGGTTGTTTTGCTATCATTAGGATGCTAAGTAAAAGTAAAATGTAGAATGTAGAATGCTTATTATATGCACATGAAAATAAATGACTGCACTCAGCATCCCTGTATTTCTGTGTTTCTGTATTTGAGTAATACGAGTTACAGGAGTTAACAGGGTTTTGCAAACAGCAAACAAAAGCTCATACTTTATCCTTTATACACTTGAGACTTGAGACTCAATGTGCATTTATTTATTTACTTGTCTCTCCTCTTTAAGCCTCTGTTTTCCCGTGTGTTTCCTTGACTTAGAGACACAAAAACAGAAGCATGTGCTCCTTCTTCCTTTCTTTTTGTGGCTGCTCAATGCTCATGTTCATTAGGAACGGTACAAAAAAATTGTTTACTTCTCAGCTCTCTGTTTGTTTACGTGCACACAAACACACTCCTCACCAATTGCCTCCAACCACCGTGTCACTGCGTTTTACCACAGGCACACCAGCACACACTTTTATACATACACATACACATACACATGGAAAAACATGCATCTCGCATCTAGAATCTAGAATCTAGACGAGAAAACGTTTCCACAGTCTCATTTCATCGGAATAATGATAACAATAATAACTATATGCTACAGAAATGTGTAGTTGGTGAATTCAAGAAAAGAATGAAAGGAAGGCAGAATGAAAACGGCAAACAAACAATGCACGTTTTTACTTTTATTTCAATGTGACTCAGTTCTTGCTCTTGTTCTTGTTCATGATTCATGATGATCATCAATTAGCTCGTTTGCAGGCAATTTTCCTTTCTTCCAGAGGCCTTTATAAAAAATAGAACTAGAATACAAAACACAAAATACAAATTAGGATTTTTCAAAACATGTAACTCTTTATAATTGTATCTATCATTCTCCAATCTCCATTCGCCATTCACTTGTACAATTTCTTCCTTCAGTTGTATATTGTACACTCTACATTGTACAAAAATTAAACTACAATGTTAAGCACTAGGCATTTAGCATTTGAAGGCTTAATAGGAAAAATCAAAATTTCCAACTTGGATTCTCGACTATGAAAAAACTACAAAAGAATACGAAGTACGAAGCAGAGGTAATTTACAATTTGCATAGATACGAATCTATTTACTATTTACTGTATGAATAAAAGAATATCATGTATTCACTGTTACGTTTTAAATTTTAAACCTTTTCCATTTTATTACCAGTGAAATAACATTTTTATGCTCAGACTGCTTAATGTTTAGACTTTAGACTTTAGAACTTCCCATTAACTTTTATTGACTGAAATACGGAAGAAAAAAACTGAAGTTTCATGTCGTTTACAAAACCACCGCAAAACAAAAAAAAATCCTACTCCAAACTCTAAATTCTAAACGATACTGTGACTACTGACTGTGAGTCGATTTTGAGTTTTGAGTCTTTAATTTGTTTAAATGCAAAAACACTAACACATCATTTGGAAGCCATTAAATTAGAACTACTTACGTCTTTACTGCCTTTTCAATTATCATGCATGGAAATTTAACTAACCGTACAAATGTATAGTGTACAAATTACTAATCACTAGAAAAATGTGTTACATATTTTATATTTTACAAAATGATATAAAGAACAATAACGTAAAATAAAATACAATGTAGTGAATGAATGAAACTATTTCAACATTCAACATTCATAGATACAGAAATGTAGAAATGTTCTAAATAACCATAAAAAGTCTGAGCACTGCTTTTACTCAATTTTTCTTCTTTCTCTCACCCTCTCAACTCTCAACTTTACAAACAACTACAATCACAACAACTGATATACGAAAGATGTACAAACAAATTACAATAATTAATGATGGCAAGTGGTACAGTTTCAGATGGAGCAACAAGGCTCGAAATTCCATTCCAACTGTATTGGTTGTACTTGCATAAATTTGTTTCCAAAGAGAGAGCTTTCCCACAAATTCCGTGTTAAAATAATAAAGAATGAAGCCGAATCCTACAGAATTTACAAAAACATTATGAAAATACCAAAAAGCAAAGTAAATAAATAAATTATTACAAGAGGTTTTTTTGTTTGCCAAAAAGATTAAATATTATACAGAATCTGCAGATATTCGGACGTTCACATCTCTCAAAAATTTCCTAGTTTATCTACATTCTACATGTATTTTAGCATATAGTATCTAGATTCTAGATGCATGCGAATTTGCATAAAAATATGCTTGAGATTCCAAGGTGGACATTATAAATTTAAATGCTAACAATCCTCAAATTACATTATCAGGTGTGGTTCAAAATGTCTACGAGGAATTCGACAGAAAAGGATGTTTTGTTCTCTATTCGGCATTTTAAATTGTACATGTGCATTGTACATGTGTACTGGAGTTGTCCTAATGGCCTACATGAAATAAAATGAATTCGGAACGTTATGATGTTATGATACAAACAAGCACACTGAAAATGACAATAAGTTACACTCCTTCTCATACCGTCTTCCACACACATTATACATTCAGTCAACAGTATTTCATGCTTATGCATCGTTTAATTTTTCATGATTTTCATTTCAATTCACACTAGTATGTTTTTTTCTCTTCCACTCTTCCACTTTGCAGTGTGCAGCATGCATCGTGGTTTTTTGTACAAAATTTTATTCAGCTAGTGGAAACTCGTCGATTAGGTAAAACAACTTCCTCGCTGTTTTCTGAGGAGAATCACATCACAAGAGTAATATTTTTGCTGTCTGTTTCTCTTTCTCTTTCTTTCCTGTTCTCATCTTGTCATGTTTGCCTATTGTCTTGAGTCTGGGGTCTAGGATCTTGAATCTTGTGTGTGTGTGTATGTTTATGTGTATCTTATAATTTATACTTACTTTATACAACTAGATATAGAGTATTTGCGACCGACTATTTCAACTTTTCAAATAAAGTTGAATCTTGAATCTTGAATCGCCATTTTCTTGTACATATAGAAATATCTGTCTGTGTAATGTTGATATGATTATTTATTCATGCTATAAAATATGTGGCAAATTGTGAATGAAATTTTCTTTATTGTTCTAGGAGTCTCTTTCCTTATATTATATGAGTCATTTTTGCATAAAATATCATAAATAATAGGTATGGCCAATGCCAATAGCAACAAACTTAAATTTACATGAAAAGGGCATTTACATTTTGCATGTGTGTACTGTGTACGTACGGACGTCGTATATTGTACATTGTACATGTAGTTTGTAGTTTAATGACTCAGTTATCATTAGAATGCAAAGTGAGGACTTTTTGTCTACGATCTGTCTGTGAGCACAAACATGTGCTAATAACTTTATTCTGCGTAGAAAACAGTGGAAGAACCAAGTACAAAATGTACAGAATATACAATATACAGAATATACAACAAACAACATACACGATACACGAGACACGATGTACACGCAGCATGTGTTGTTTTGTGCGTTGGTATCTGTATCTTGTCAAAAATATGGCCCATTTCCCCACAAAGTCCGTGTTTGTGGAATGTGGAACCCTTTCAATTTTTATATGAGATGGTGATGAAAAGCAGAATGCATTTTGCATAATGTACATGTGGTACACGGTACACGATACACAGCACATTGTACTTTGTACACTGTACTCTTTATTAAAAATCACGGTTGTCTATTGTCTATCATAAATGTCTAGAAAATTTAGTAAAATGGGAATTCATTATAATAATGTAAATAAATAACAAGAAAAGGGTAATGTATCTCTGCCGAGAAGCATATCTAATATCCACTGATAGCATCTAGCATCTAGAATCTAGAAAATCGCATGCTGAAGAAGAAGAAGAAGCAGGCTTATTCATTAACCACTAATATCTAATATTGCCCTCCCAAAAAAAAACAAAAACAAAGTGAAAAGTGTCAGACTAGTAATCGATGCGGATAGAATATATTTTTTGAATGAGTGTTTTTTTGGCATAATACACAATATACAATATGATTCAAAACTCAAAACACAGAAGGAAATCAGGACAGGACCTAAAAGCCATCGCCATTGTCCATTACTTTTAATATTTACTATTATCGTCTGTTATGCCGCATAAATTATAACAAATGGCATACGGCATTTTCTTCTTTTCTGCTATACAGATATTAGGCCTGCAGTTTTGGTGCTGACTTGGGTTTTGGCTTCGACTTTGGTTTTGCTTTGGTTTTTGTGGAAAATTTTCTCGTACAACAAAATATAAAGATCGTCTCATCGCTCGTCGGTTAGGAGAAAAAACAATGTTTCGGTGCAAAACAATTTTAATAACATGCAATATTTATGCCACTCACCATTTACCATTTACAATGTACACTATAAACTCTTTCATCTTTTGACGACTGTACACAGTATAAAGTATAGAGCATAGAGTATACAGTACATTGCATAGGAGTTTTTTTTGCACCAGCCCGAAATTAAGTGGTAAGCAGTTTGCAGTTTGTTACTTCTACGAGCTACAAGCTACGAGCATAAGAAAACTAATTCTAAATCACGTGCTCATATCAGTATTCCCCATTCCGTACTTTTTACATTGTACATCATTGTACATGCATATGTATGTAAGCATTAAACATGCTGTTCCATTGTTTCCTTTAATGTCCATAACATATATGTACTAGGAAAGAATGAGTAATAAACAGTCACAACTTGAAAATATTGTCACGATTTGTATCATATTAGTCCACAGTACAAAGAAGCTGTCACAGAGAGAAAGATGAAAGTCTCTTTGGCGTGTTATTTGCTTTGGTATTTGTATTTCTGTTTGTTTTTGTATTAATATGACAGTGAAGAAAGATGAAACTTCGACTTAGAGTAAAATAGAGGAAAGAGCTGCACTTTACACTACTTTTTGCGGGGGAGGGATATCGAATTAAGAATAATGAATAAAGGCTGGTAACAATTTTTTCATTGTGATTACTACATAAAGCTGCATTAAACACTGATCAAAATGCACGGCTTACAACTTCTCCAGGACGGAAAGAGGCGTTTGGAGTTTTGAGTTATCACGTGTTTGGCCTTGTTATTATTAAAACCATGCAACATGCACCATGCACCACGGTAAGTTCTTGTAAGCTTCTAGCTTGTGCCTTCTAATTAAAGTGTATAATGCACATAGTTTTGATATTAGATAAAGGAGAAAGATGATATGTGCAAATAGAATATGAACTATGAACGGAACGGAGATGTGCGTTTAAACTAAAAATGTGGGTGGATTAATTAGAGCATACACAAGGTTGTAAATTACTGCAGTCACTCCACTCCAATCAGACTAAAAACACCAAAATATCAAAATACCAAGCCAGTTTTAAGCCTTCGACTTTGACTTGGACTTGGAGTTTAGTCAGCAGTCAGTAGTCAGCAGCATTATAATTTTATTTAACATTGCCTTTGAAATGGAAACTGTTCCATTTTCCTACCTTCGCCTTGACATACACATCATACACATGCGTAATATATAATTTGTAATTTGTAATGTGGAGGTTCAAAAACGGTAAAAAGTAGGACCAATTCTCAAAATTTTTTGAGGATGAATAAAGAATGAGTCAAGTTAAATCCTTTTTCAAACTTTGAAAGTATCACAGTTCCTTTTTCATGAACTCCTTCTTTTCTACTCCTTCTTTTCCTATTACTCATTGCTGCATTGGTTTGGTTAGGTTTAGTTTGGTTTGGTTTGATTAGGCCTGTGGTTTTGATTTATAGGTAAAGGAGGACTCAAATGCAGATGAGTTGCGGAAGACATGACTTTTGTTGTTGGTGTTGTTGTTGTGTCATCATAAAATAAAAGCATGTTTTGGGCAACATAAACTATTCTACACACACACTGTACTATATACTATTATACTATACTCTATACTACACAAGCATTGAGGAAACGTAAACAATGAGTAAAAGGATGAATGTAGACTGTAGACCCAGTAGGCATCAAATATCAAGCATCAAATTCGAGTATGAATGAAAGAGAATGAATGAATGAATGAAAGTATGCAAGAGGATGTGCAAGATCCTTGTAGAAAATCTAGTTAAGATGAATCCAGTTTAAAATTGACCAACATTAATTCTTAATGTATAAAGTTTCGTGTATCCACTATCGAGTATCGAGTATCGAATATTGAGTATCGAGTCTCGAGTGCGTACACGATGAAAATTACACGCATTATCAATTATCAATTATCTATTATCAACTATTGTACCAATGATCAATATTATACTTATTAGTTATTAGTCTACCTTATACAGTTGTTTCTACATCCATTAAAAAATATTTGAAAGGTGGAAAAATGAAAAGCAGACGAAAAGAGAGAGACAGCGGTAGTCTCAAGTCTCACGCATGTATATGTATGAGAATTTCCTATGGTTCCTCTAGTACGATAGTTGTAGTAACACAGATGACTCACATGAGTTATAAATTCCTTTTGAGAAAGAGAGAAAGAAAGGACCAACAAATGTGAATGAAACTAAGAATTCGTGAATGAAAGTCTGAGTGAGTTTTCTACTACACACTACACATTACACACGGGACATACAATGTAGTAGATAAGTACAAGATATAGATATAGACTACAGATACTACGTGAGCACATTGGATTTACAAATACTATCGTATAAGTTTGATATTTGATTATATGACCCATCACATACCAGACACACATGATCAAATTACTTTAAAAGTACAATGTATAATGTATAGTTAATAAAGTAGACAGTCGACAGTAGACAGAAGAGGAGAAGCATATTGCTTGATTTTGTAGGTGGGTTTTATGTGATCATGCTTTATTTAATATTCATCATGCAACATACATATCTCCAATCTAGATATTAGATATTTACATTCTACATCATGCAGAATGCAGAAAACAGAAAACATCATATTCATGTACATAATTTCCCTTTCAGCTCGTACTCATAATCATAATCATATAATCATATCGATCACACTATCTATTATCTTCTATCCATCAACGCTACACTCTACACTCTATTCTAATTAGCCAAGTGCAAGTGCGTGGACGATGAATACATGATGCGCAATAAAGTCAATGAATGAAATTCCTTGTGCAGGTTCAAGATTAAAATGTACCAGTAAGTAAATTGGTCTTTAAAAATTCAAAATACAAAATACAAAACTCTAAACTTTAGACTCTATATTTTATAATACGATTACCACCAACCTACATTATTCATTATTTACAATGTACACTGCACAGTGTACACTCTCAGTAAACTAAGTATTGACCATCACATCCTGAATGCACACACTTTCCTTTCCTTCGTGCACAATGTACAATGTACAATGCAACATACAGGATAGAACAGTGGTACACTCTGAGGCTTTGTTTTCATTTTTCATGCTAAACTCTTAACTCTAATGAATGAATAGCATGAAAAATGAAAAGTACCGGTAGGAAGTTGAAACTGAAAAGGATTTTTCTAGGTTCATTTTCCTTTTCCTTGCGGATACTATTATAGCTGTAATTGTAATTTGAGAGTTACAAGAGCCATGTGTTCTTGCGTTCTGAGAGTTGAGAGTTTTGAGACTCACTTTTCTTTTACATATTCTTGTACGTTCTAGGTTCTACGTTGTACATAGTACATGACACACCATATTGTACACCATACACCATAGTCCATATTAGATACAGATTAAAAATGCCTTAACTTTGAACTTGAGAGAAGTGTCACTTGAGACTTGAAACTTGGAACAATAATAATCACTGTAATTAAATCTAAAATGTGGCATATTACACAGCCTTTGGCATCTTTTTTTTGCATTACTTGCGTCTTTCAAACTAAACTTTGTGTTTTTTGGCTTTATGTGCAAAATAAATATGTATGCGTATATAAATGCATACAGAAGACGGCAGATACGAGAGAAAATTTATATCTGCAACCTGTACACCTACACTTTTGCATATAAACATATACTATATACGTTGTATGCTGTATGTATTTACTATCTACTCCGGAACAACATTACTCTAAACTCTAATGGTGAATACTGAATGCACTGTGGATAATATATAATATGTATTTCTCACATTAGCACATTCTTCATCCTGTCCATTATTCTCATTTTTAAATGTAATACATACATACACACATGAGCACATTTGTGCATGATGCATGATGTATGGTTTATAGTGTATGGTGCTTTGTACACACAACTTTCCACCTTTTCACTCAAATGCAAAATGAGAGAAGAAAAGACGGAAATTTGTATGCACAAGGTATGCACTTGTTCATTCCTCATTCCTCACAAGTGCATGCTGATGAGGATATGATGATTCGCATATTTTTACAATGAAAACTTGCATTGTTTCAACTGTAGCTTCTTCTCCTACATCCTACACACTAAATACCATGTATTTTGTCTTGTTTTTCATCTCAATCTGACTGCTTCCATTTCCCATATTTCATGATGCTGTTGGAAAACGCACGTGTTTGAATGTGGCTGTGCCAAGTTTACGTGCATTAAAACAATATATTATACTGTACTATGTACTGAGTCATGTGTACACTGTACACTGTGCACTGTGTATGGATTATGGAAATAATGTACATTTTCCGTCTCTTCCACGTGTAGTCTTACTACCTTTCTTTCAACTTGATGATGATCACCAGAATCATCATCATTATTATTATTATTATTATTATTATTTTTGTGATAAAATCAATGCGGCTTCAATGTGACGGTCTTTGCCTTTTGTGCATGCATAAAATATCTGTATGCTCATCACTCATCACAGTCAAAATCAGGTTGCTAGAAATGTAGTATGAATGCAGTGTGTAACATGTATATTTTTTCATATTCCTTATATTATATTATTATTCCTTTGATTCAAAGAGACAAAAAAAAATTGGCAAAACCCTATCGTTTAATTTAATGGTTCCTTTTTGTAAGCATCAAGCATCAGAGGAATTATTTAGTCTACATATTTTTCATATCATCTTCATTTTTTACTATATGAAAAAGGTATAAAATTATACAGAGCTTTTGTATGTATAATATGGCTGATATGATACGGCACATGAATGCTTCAGTGTGCCGTATACCTTCCTTGATTATGATATTTACGATTTACGATATAATCACAAAAAAATATTTAATACTTTGTTTTTATTCTCCTAATCAAATCCAATACAGTTTAATCCAATCAAATATCAAATCAAATTCATACACCATACCTTATTACTTGGTTTCTCACCATTCCAAATTCCAAATGTGTTAAAACTCAACCTTGATTTATTTATTGTACTTGGTAATACTCCAAGCTCCAAACTCCAAACTCTAAGCTCTAAACTCTAAACGCTAAACTATTTAATATCTAACGTAACACGTACGCTATATGCTATGTACTTTGTGCTTTGTACGTACGCCCGTATGTATATTAAATCATGCTGTTTTGTTTTATATGTGCCCAATTTTTACAGATGCAAGATATAAACTATAATCAGAATAATAATATTGCATACTCCAGTTACTTCAATAATAATTCAGAGCTTCTGATCATTATTTATTTATTTATTTATTTATTTCATCAATCTTTTGTTTCTTTTGCATTTAGTGTTCAGTGTTAGGAGTTATGATTTAGGATTTATTTAGTACAATATGTACAAAAAGTATGTGAGTTTGTATAGTGTACAGTGTACAGTGTACAGTTGAAACAACTTTCTATATTAGGTCCAAGATTTTTAAAAGAAATATGAAATATCATACAGTCATACATACAATTGTCATTTTTATCGTATTGTACTGAAGTGTACAAAAGAAGAGACTTTTGTATATTTTTTATTGCTGATTACTGATTGCTAATATCGTAGAACTGCACATTGCACATGTTGATAAATGTATCATAAAAGCAGAAGGAATCGCATTTGAATCGTAGTAATATTCCTCTCTATTCTGTTATGGACGATGGTGATTAATATGGTGCAGTGGTACAGTACTACTAAAAATTAAAAATTAAAAGTAATCTATTATCTACTGTATTATACCTACTGCGTGTTGTGACTTGTGTCCAACGGGCAAGTGCGACTTGAGCTTAAAAACTGCAAGTAAAACAAGGTACAGTGTACAGCTTAATGGTACTTCCTGAGGAAAAATGTTCAAGTAGCAAAAAATGTAGAAGCGGGTCTGTGGAACATCCAAGTTTCAGAGTTTTATCTGTGCCTACCAAATGCACTTGAAATTGAAATCTTATATCAACTTATATTTTACATACTATAGTTCCTAGTTTCATTATCCTGTCTACAGCCTTTCAAAAAGAACGACATGGGATATAAACAATGCAAATTGTAACCCCAATGGCGGGATTTAATTAGCAATTGCATATTTTGATCGGAACTTTCAGGATCTAAGATGACAGAACGAAAAAAAAAGAATCAATGATTTCTAAAAACTCGAAATGACAAACAAATGAATTAGGGTACAGTAACAATGGATTCATGACTAGATATTTGGAGTGCGAACTTGTGTATTTGTATATTTTCCGTATAGAAATGTATTTAATACAAGGTACGAGGATTAGCAGTGACTGGTGTCTAGTGTTTAGTATCTAGATAACCAGACAAATTAACTGCAGTCTCACATCTCAAATCGTTTGTGATATCACTTTGGTCTTGTGTCGTCTGTCATAATATCCGCTTACATATGTGTAAAATTCATTTCATTATCTTTAATGTCTGCTTATTTGTGTGCATCTGTAGGCAAAAGTCAAGTAGATTAAAAAGAGCGCTTAAACAATATAAAAGCCTGAGTCTAGAGTCTACATGTAGTATCTCTGTGTATCGTGTATAATATATGCATTATATATTATGTATTTAATATTTAATACTGCCATGTTTTCAGCTCGTACCATGACTTTCACAATAACTAACTTCTCTTTCCTCTAGCTCTCAGAGTAAGTGCAGTGATCACGTGCTGGGTATTAAGACTTCTTGGGGAATTTGTTATCGGGAGAGAACACAAACACACACACACTTTTCCCTATGCCGTCTCAAATCTCAAGGAATTGGCCTAGTTGTGATGAAGCTTGAATAGAAGCCCATCGTAAATAGTTGTACACATTTGTACTCACATCTCACATCTTTGTTGTTTGGTCCATATTTATTTGGCTGGACGTAAACTTACAAGAGCAGATTAACATGTGCGTTTTCCATTTTCTATCTTTTACTATGCATAATTTGCAACACATACTCAAGAATCAAGACTCGAGACTCGAGAAGGGAGAACAGGAACAGGAACCATTGGTATCACGAATCGCAAATCATTTTGTACAATATAGAGTGTAAAATACACAACTTGTATTACGCTTCAAGACTCAAGACTCAAGACTCAAGACAGGTTGAATCTCGTTGAGTTTCTCAAGAAATAAAGAACAAAAGGAAATAAAATACATATCGTGCATCAAATCCTGTGTAGGCGCATCATAAACACTGTCGTTGACTTTTGTACATACTTTTTAATTCTACTCAGAGTCGTAATCGGTTTCACGTTGACCGTTTCGAATTTCGAATTTCAAATTTCCATCTGCGTATGTTTAATGTTGTATGTTGTGTATTTTGTATGTATGTTGTATGTCTATTCAATTTCATTCAATATTCAAATGTGCAAATGTTTTCCTCCGGACATTCCCTTACTGCCACACTGACTGCTGATTATGTATGTTAATCGTATAAGCATTCGCAACAGGGGAGGAAAAAAGAAGAAAACGACCAAGTTATCTACAGATAAGGAGCAGAGAAGACAAATACGCAGGAAAAAATTAATTGATTAGTCGGCTGATGTAAAGAGGATCAAAAAAATGACAAGTGAGCAATATGACGTTCTATGTTCTACGGTATGGTACAAAATACAAGTACAACAGCAATGATACGTGTTTTTTACATTGTATATGGTACATGTAGACAAAAAGTACAAAAAACAAAAGAGCAAACAGCTGCATTTCCCTTCAACCAGGATTCAGGAATTAAAAGATATTATAGACTCGAGACTCGAGATTCGAGACTCGAATATCTTGCATTTTCAAAGTTCAAGATTCAACATTCAAGATTTGAGAATTCAAGAATTCAACAATTTTACTTTTTACTACTATCTAAATGATATCATATTGAAGCTTGTATTTCTACTACTACTGCTTTATCTTCACTACTGTCTAGTGCCTAGTATCTAGTGTTACTAGTAAAAAGTAACTATAGTTACTCCTTCTACTTTCTTTCTTTCTTGATCTTCCTTCCGCTCCTCTTTATTATTATATTACTCTTAATTATGTATGTATCATCATTTTGCTTTGTGCTTTGCTGACCTTCTCACCAACAGCTTTTCATTCACTTATAAAACAGTGAGATTACCTACAGCCTACCTACAGCCTACAGTCTACAGTCTACAATTTACAATCCTACTTACTCCTCACTATTTAAATTTACAATAGTAATTATTCAATTTCCCCTAAAATCTTTTGCATGTCACTATCAACTATCAACAAGCAAAAGCTCTTTTGTACATTGTGCAGCTGTATAACTCTCCTTTTGAATTTTGATTTACAAATTAGAAATGAATGCATGAATTTGTACATTCGTACAAATTATGAATTAAAAATTACTAATCTGTCCACTTACGACTTACGAGACTCTTCACTCTTCATTCTCTCTCACTCTTTCTCATACCCATTCCTACACATTATCATTGTCATTGTCATTGCCGACAAGTAGTAGTAAGTAGTATTACTCGTTGTTCACACTGCATACATGTACATAATATTTACTACCGTGCGCACATTGTTTCAAGTAAATGGATTGTTAGTGCTTTATCATTTAGCAGCTGTACACTGTACAGGGAAAATGCTTGAGGGAAATCTTGAGGAAATTTAGTAATGTGAATAATACCAAATGTCAACTGTCAACACTGCATACTACATACTACATATGTATACGGTTTAAGATTTAAGAGCATTATCTTCTCTTTAGCACTACAAATATTCCTGTTTAAAATTTAACATTAAATGATTACACAGAATATTTTATATTTAATACTTGATAGTTGTACATTGTACATTGTACATGTGTAAATAAATATACCGTTGACACAGAATTTAGAAAGAAGAGAGCAAATTCTCGGAGAGGGAACGGAGAACGGAGACTTGTATTAATGTTTAATACAATACAAAATGTAAACATGTATGTACGTATCCTTGTTGAAAAATCTTAGTCTTTTATTAGCTTTCTGTACCAGCCGAACTGCATTAATATAAAATGGAAATGGATGAGTGAGAATTACAAACAAGAAGATGAAGAAAAAGAAAGAAAAAACTTGAAGATTTGGAGCAAAAGATTTAATTAGGAAGCTTAAATAGTTTTTCTCTTGTTCAATTACAAAACTGTGCTCATTTTATCCTGTATCACAACTGTGTGTAAAGTACAAAGTCTAATAAATACATTCATCTCCGTTTCTATTTCTATTTCTATTTATAATTTACAAGTACATAGTTCATATGTATTTTCTGTGCTACTGTAGACTGTAGATGTTGCAGATTATTTGATATAAAAATATAAAATGCTATAAAAGTAGTGAAATGAATTTGTATTATATTTTATTTTATTGTATTTTTAATACGGTATCATGTATAATTTGTATATTAAATTGTAGTGCAATGTACAATATAGGATTTAGTTTATCTACGCTTCGTTTTTCATTATTACCTATTATTATTACATGACTCTTGCTCCCATGTTTTGTAGATACTATATACTAGATACTAGATGCTGAATTCAAAGGGACGGAAGATCACACAACCGGAGACGAAAATTCCTCTCAAAACTAAAAAGTATCTCTCGCCGTTTCTTGTTGCTTCTTCCTCGCTGTTCATTTCATTCTCTCAACAAACTAGATATGTAGATATGCTCTTTTAGTATTTAGTATTTAATTTTCTGTACCTCTCCATGTCACTAAAAAGTTAGTATGGGTAGAATCTCTAATCATGTTACATAGCATTCTACATTCTACACTCTACAGTATTGCTTTAATTTTACTTTATACGTATATTGAATTGATATCTGCAAATTATTTTGTGTCTCTAAAATGTAATTGCAGGAAAAAGAGGAGCCAAATTAAATAGCTACAGAAATAGTAAAGAACTTTGAGTTTTGAGTTTTGAGTTAGAGAGTCGAGAAATAATAAAACGAATCTACTTACAAATGCACGGTTTACACATGGAGCAAGTCAAAGTCTAGATTCTAGATTCTAGATTCTAGAGTATGTTATTTGTACAATGTACAACTGTGAGAATTTTCCAACAGTCCGTTTCAGAACAAAAGTGTGGAGGAAGCGGAAGAAGAAATGAGTTTCTTTTAGCCATCCTCCAGTCTTCTTTAATTTACATCATTTGCATGAATGAACCTTACACAAGTTTGGAGTTTGGAGTTTAGAGTCTCGATTCTAGAGTCTAGAGTCTAGAGTCTAGAGTCTAGAGTTTAGAGTATGGATAACGGATAAACTGTAGGAAAAACGGTATGAAACTGTGTAAACTATCTATCTAATTCGACAAGTTTTAATTCAAAAAATGGGTTTGTAATTAAAGAGGGGAACTCGGATTTTTGTGCTTTATGAATTTTTAAACTTTGTCTAGTGTCTACTGTCTCGTATCTCGTACCTTGTGCTTATGAAATAAAGTTCCCATTTTCAATTCTCATACCATCTTGTGCATATCATGTACTGTGTACCCTGTGTCATGTACACTGTACAGCATAAAACATAAAATACGATACTGCTAGTGTATTATTTGTCATGAAACATGAAGTATCAAGTATGATATTTTCCCTACGATTAGCACTATATTTTCTCAGGCAGACATATTGTGCATTGTGCATACTTGAGCATTGAGTATTGCGTATTGTAGTACGAAATAAAAAATGTACATGTCTCCAAATAGCAAGGTTGTAGACTACATACCATATACTATAGCCTATATATACTACAGACACAGACTATAGACAATAGATTGTCTATTGTCTATTTTCAATGATTCAAAAGGATGATAAGAAGGAAATAAATAACCTGGGACACATAAAACATAGCCAATACTCAATACTAATCGTATAGTAAAGAGAGAAGAGAGAGGATTGTCCGATTCATGTTTTGCTCACAAAGGTTATTGTATTGTGTGTCAAAGCGTGTTGGCCGAGTAGCGAGTATAGAGTATAGAGTATAGAGATGATGTAATACACGTACATTGTACATATTGTACATTGCCAATCGCCAGTTGTAGAAGAGAAAGCCCCGTATTTTCCAATTTGTAGGCAATTCATGCGGACAAATTTCCATGTTCAACGTTCAAAGTTCACCATTCAACATTGTTCAGTACCCCATGAGACGGTTGAAGAATCGACAATTGACACATAAGAAAAGGCGCACACACTATACCCTATAGGATAAAATGTATAGTCTATACTCTGTACGCACATACTACAAATGTATGCTCACTGTTCACTCAAACTCGTACACAATATTTCAGTTGAAAAAATACTCCGTTTCGGAGAGTGGACAGTAAACAAATGACAAGTGCACGGGAACAGATGAGAATCAGATTGAGATTGACTTTTATGTATATACTCAATGCTCATGTGTTGTCTATATGAATGTGTGGGATCCATTGTGATTCTGATTGTGAGAATGTATACTTATAGTGGACAGTAGACGGTGAATTGGGGTGCAATAGTTCAGTCGAACGGAAGTAAAGAAGAATTCGAATTCGAATTCACCAGTGCTTCAACCGTAGACCTTAGACATGCAGGATGTAGGATATATGGTAGGCATGTTAAATATGGAGACCTCTGATATGTTTCTACACTATACAAGTTGAATTCTACATCTCATTCTTTCATATATGATATGATATGTTGCGAGTCGCCTCGGTCCTTAGATA
This sequence comes from Sminthurinus aureus, assembly GCA_034698265.1. Classification (NCBI taxonomy): domain Eukaryota; kingdom Metazoa; phylum Arthropoda; class Collembola; order Symphypleona; family Katiannidae; genus Sminthurinus; species Sminthurinus aureus. The sequence continues at coordinate 27,147 of JAQGBH010000310.1, read as the reverse complement.
TTTTTTTACTATTTGTACAAGGATTTCCCGTTTCTTCCCTTCTTCATTTTCTTCTTGCCCCTTTCCTCTTTCTCTCCTCTTTTTTTCAAACTAAAAAATGGAAGCAAGTTCCGGAGTAGTAGCGGTAGCCGCCAAGAGTCCGGTATCCGGATGTGAAAGACTTTTGTTCGCCGGTTCGCTAGTTCTCCGGGCTTTGGAAAATTTCTTTCTTCTTTTATTTTTTTACTGGAGCAAAGACCGAATTGAACAGAACTGCACAAGACTGAAAACTGAAAAGGGTCGTAGAAGAAAAGGATAACAAGGTAAATACAAAAATATATGAGGGAACCATATATTACGCACACAGAACACCGTACACTGTACACTATATTGCACCAGGGTGCACTTCATCCATTCACATGTATACATAATTTAATGGCACATACTACTGACTACAAAATGCACACATTGAGCCCTAATAACTAATACCCTACATAATGTAAATTATACATGGTACATATCTACAATCTACAATTTACAGAGGCGAGAAATCAATGTAATGGTAATAAAAATTATTCCTATAGATTATGGATATAGTTGTATAAATTTAATGGTAAAAAATTTGCTGATCCTGTTGTCTTGTCACAAGTCACAAGTCACAAGACACAAGACACAAGACGCAAGTTCCAATTCCAATTCTAGCCATGATATAATACATGATATATAAAATTATGACAAAGATGAGGCCAACACAGCTAAAGGAATCAAGTTACAAACAAGTTTCAACCAAATACAAAATACCTCACCGCCAACGCCGACCGTCTACCGGTATTCAATGTTTCATGTACATTGCCTACAATATAATATCATGGTAGTTTGCAGATATCCTACATCGTACATCGTATTTCATTGCAAATTCTATTACTACACCAACTTGTAAAATATGCAAGAACAAGCGTACGCACACAAATACACGTACACCGTACAACACACAACGTACATTGAGGAAGATTTACGACAGAAGCCAGTAAGGAATAAGGAATGTGAGGAAAACGGGGCAGAAAAGGGTAAAAGTTGAGATGAGTCTGATATAATGTACAGTGTACAGTGTACAGTATACAGTAGGTACCTTGTCTTTTGTCTTGTCACACTGGCCCCGAAAGACCAAGACGCAAGATGAAAAGACGGACATACCTTGTTACTTGTGACTTGTTACACAACCTAGTCGAATGTCGAGAGTAGACAGTAGAGATGAGACATTAGGAATCAAAATCAAGTCATTGCAGATTCAAGTTGACCAGTGTGAAATAGAAAAAGAAAGAAAGAAAGAAACCATAGTCCAAAACCAGAGTTGGAGTTGGAGTCAGATTCAGATGAGAACCGAGCCAAAACAAAGTGACTCTACTAGTAGGAGAACGAAAGAATTTATTTCACTGGTAACATTTTCCACTTCCGTGTGTACTGTAACCTTCACCCAGCGCAACATGATCATGACCCTTCCAATAGCACTGCATAGTTTAGTTTAGCACAGAACGCAGAATACAGAAGTAGAAGCAAAAGAAGAAACCAAGAAGTTGTAGTCGCTCCTTGTGTGTTGTATTCAGATTCTTTGGACTTGTGATATAGGTTGAATGTGTATCTTGTAGTTTGTAGTTTGTAGCCACAGTTTCATGTATAATGTGTATCTAGTGTCTATTAAGTATCTAGGTACGTATCTCCTTTTTGTTGCTCTATCTTCTTGTTCTCAACAGAAAACAAGGAATGACGAGTACGAGTACCGGCTCATGCATATATGGACAAGTATGTAGTAGACTACTACTAGTAGGAGTCGTCGTCGTTGTTGTCTTGTTCTTCAGTTGGTCATCATCATGACTATCATCGACTGTCGTAGTTTGTAGTTTGTAGTAATACTGGCCTGTTCCTTGCGGTACATCTAGCCGATCGACTACAACGCACAACATTTAGGCCAAAAGTTTCACCCTTAATATGCATAATACTATGATCAGTTTACACATGGGAAAAGGAATAAGGAATAAAATCACCTCCAAAGGTCATCCAGGTAATGCAATGCAGTGTAATGGGTTATGGCTAATATATTCTGCATTCTGTGTTGGTGTGTCAAAAACAGAAAGAGGAAAAAAATTGTACTTGAGTCAAGCCAGAAACGCCCGCTCCTTTTTCTTTTCTTTTCTCCATTACCATTTCTACAAACCAAAGTCATGTTAAATCAACTCTAGACTCTACATTCTACATTCTACATTCTACAATTTAGACTCAAACACCAAGATTCAAGAACCTTACCTACTTTGATTATGTGACAAAATTCTTCAGTGGTTATTCATGCATTCGTCATTCTTCATTCTTGATTCCTCATTCCTCATTCCTCATTCTTTATTCTATTTACAGCTGTTGTCTCTATTTTTTCAAGAGATCAAATCACATTCACAAATCACAACAAATATAAACAAACAACAAACAATAACAGCCGTAATAATATAATAATAATAATCATGGTATCTTTTTGATCCTCTTACCTTTTACAGTCTGGCTAGCACTACACTACACTACAACGGGCTACACACTGTACAAATTGTCTCATGCATTCGACATTCGACATTCTACACTCTACAGTCTACACAGAATCAAGAAATGGGTCTATTATTATGCATCATCATAATTTGTATAAAAATAATATAATATGCTCTACGTAATGCTGAACATTGTGCATTGGATTCCATTCCATATCACCCAAACATTGTTGGTTGATGCTGCTGCTGCTGCTTGTTGTTGTTGCTGTTGACTGTTGATAATGATGGTGATGATTACCATTGCGAACAATTCGCTCCATTTTTATTGACCCATCAACTCTTATTATAACGCTCCTTTTCTTCTTTCTTATAGACTGTAGACTCTAGATCAGAAAGAAATATATGCTGTACGCTGTACTTAGCCCTTACGTATTTATGTGTTGGATGTTTAATATTCTCTTCTTCTTCTTCACATTCTTTTTACCTTGTCCTGCATTTATTGCATTCTGTTATGTAGAATGTAGAATGTAGATGTGCTCTGTATTTCTCTGCCTTTGGTTTGGAGTGTTTGTAGATATTAGATATGTTTATAATATAGTCATGGTCTGGTATGATGTGATATGATGTGGATGGTAGATGGTGGATGGTAGGGTATTACATATTACTCAGTAGTACATAATATTATGGAGCAGTTTATGATTTTTATTATTTGCTTCATGCATTTTCTTTCTTTCTTTTCGTCTTCAACTCCTTAATACTTAATACTTAATACACTCTTCTGGTTTATCACTGTACAATGTACAATGTGAAATGTGCATGTGTGTGAATGTGTGTGTGTCTTACATTTTTCATATTTCTCATAGTCCAGCGACTCTGATGATGATAATGATCATCTTTTTCTTCTACTACACATAACACATAACACATACTACATACTGTATACATAGAGAAGATGTAAACATGTACAATGTACACTATGTGATCATGACCGTCATGTGATATGTGATGTAATGTAAAATGTAATGTTGAAAAATGTGAGATGCACTACGGACTACAGCGTATTATGTACACAAGTAAAAAAACATGTGGGAATGAATTTTACAAATATTCAAATCAACGAGACTTTCTACACTCTATAGAGTCTATACAACCATCAACAGCTAAAGGAATTGTACAAGTGTAATGAGTTGTACATGATACATAATGTTATGATTTCTATCGTCAATCCTCATCAATATCAGCATCAACATCAACATCAACACCAAAATTATCATCATCATCATTGTCATTGTCAATTGTCAACTATCTCCAATTCAACTCAACCATTAGTTTTACACACAACAGACAACAAACAACAACATGTAACACTGTCCATTTTTTACACACACAAAAACATGTGGAGTAACAAACAAAGAACAAGGAATGAACCAACAGCCAATATAATATAATAATCAAAAGGACATGAGAGTTCACGAAAATCTTCAATGTTATTGAACTTTTCACTATTGGGACAATTTTCACCATTACAAGAAAAAATCGACTTTTCTGTCTACAGTCTAGAGTATAGAGTCTAGAGTCTACAGTCTATAATATACAGACAAATTGTTCATAATGACTTTTAGGAAAACGTTGATAATTGTATAATAATTTTTCTCTCCCAGTCAAAATAACCACAACTATGATTAAGACATTTTCTAAACTAAATGAAATTGAAAGATTCTTTTACGATTTGTTCCTAGGTTAAAAAATGAAAAGACTTTTGTAGGTTTTTTCTTGTAATGGATGTTTGATATTTGTACAAAATTTCCAAATTTCCATTTGACGCTTTACGTAAAACGCAAAAAGTCATTGAATGACACAATGTGAGAACGTGAAAGAAAGCCGGAGCTAAAATGCCCAATGTCCAATGTACAGTGTTCAAAGTACAAAGGAAAAGGAGAGAAACGTTGAAATCACTTTACACAACCTATGACATTTTAATGTAAATATTTTGATTCCATTTTTTGTGCGGTTAATGTTGACTGTTGATACGATAAGCGTTAAATGTTAAATGAATACTAAACATTGATAAAAACTGACTCATAACTCTTCAAGTTATTGTTCATTGACTCCTAGCTGACTTACTGACGAATCACAGCCACAGCCAGAGTCAGAGTGCAGCGACAGTATTTTTTTTCAATGTCGATAACAGACGAATAACAATTAGAAAGATATGACGATGTATGATGACCATCATAATCATCATAATCATAATGATGATGCAGATGATGAAAAAGAAACAAGAATTTCAATCACATGGAATTTTCAAATTGGAAAGTTGAAATTGTGTGTGTGTTTGACTGAGTGTTTGTATAATAGAAGAGAAATCGATAACATAAACTGTTGTAAAAGAAACAGAAACAGATTGTGTATGGTGTACTGTGATCTACGTAGTAGCAGTAGTAGTGGTAGTCGTAGTACTAGTAGAATTTATTGTATGAGTATGAGTATGCGACCCCAGGTGAAGAACGAACCGGAGTTGACTATAGTGCAATTTCCGTTAAAAAGTAGAAATGTAGATCATTGTAGTCATCATATCAATGTGTAGTAAAGATATGCAGTGGCAATGGTAGTGTGTGTGCGTAGTGTTGTGTTGTGGTATGCTATGCTATAGTATGCTGTAGTATGCTGTGCTAAGCTGTGGCATGCGGCATTCAGACAAGTATTATGAAAAGCAGGCTGATGGTTAAGAAGAAGACGAAGAAGCAGAAGAGGATGCTGCTGCTCCTGATGGTTGTACATGGTACATGGTACATTGTACAACAAGTAAGTGAATGTGTATTTCTATGTGTTTCGGCGTAAAGTGGCCAAGTTCAAGAACACAGAAAGAGGTGTTGGCCGGGGGTCGACAATTTACAAGGAAGCCACAAGTGTACATACACACATTCGCATATTCACGATATTCACGTATTCACATATGTGAGTTTTCATACAATTTTGCCACAACACATAGGAAAACAAAAAATGCAACATTTTGCTGCGGGGTAGTCGGGTCAGGTATAAAGAGATGATTCCGAGCCTCAGTCAAATCACAAAGCATCTGATTGTTGTTCAAGAACTACCAGAGAACCATTCTCTCAGGTAGAGAACTTAATATTTTTTCAATTTATATTTTCAATTTATATTATCACAAAGTTTTGAGAAGGAAACAAAACGTAAAGTTTTATTTCATTCTCACATCTTTTCAACTGTTCTTCATCTTCATCTTTGAATTTCAATCTTCTTGTTGTTTTTGGTTCGGTTTGGTTTGGAAATCTGACGAATATCAACCTTTTCCTCCTCTGCACTCTACACACACATAAAAGAGAAAAATACAGTGTTTTTTGTACTCCAATCTCCAATCTCCAGTGTTTAGTTATTGTTGTTTACTGTTACTTTTTCGGAGAAACCCTCTTCTCCCAATTTTTGGACTTGGTATAAATTCCAATCAGTGTCTCTCGTTTCTCGCCTCTCGTTTCGTGGTGGAATTTCGTATTGCCTAATACATAATACGTAATCTAATAAATCTACAAAGCCAAAGTGTTATTGTTCACCGCCGACTCTCTACTCTCTACTGTCTACGGATTTCTCTTTCTCTCTCCAAAATATATCTTTCACCTTTTAACTAGTTGGAGATTCAGTGTTACTTTTTTTGCTCTTTTTGTTTTCACCTTTTGTATCTTTTCCATTTATCAGTGATCATTTGTTACTTTTCGGATAAAGAGAGAGAGAGAGAGAAAGTAAAATTCCTCGTAGTTTTACGTGAAAAAGAGAGAAATCGAAGAGAGAAAGATTGAAAGACTACTTTCTCCAATTGTCTGATAAATTAGTGGAGTTCAACTGTATTGTGTGTGTAAAGTAGGAGTTGAAAGGATAAGAACAGGAAAAGGAAACCGATACCGATAACGACAAGAAAGAAATTGAAGAGGAAGAAAGAAAAAAGTTACTTTTACAATCGACTAATTTTGGATCTTTTTTTTGTGAACGTGTAGCAGGTCCATCACATTTGGGAAATCACAACCCACACACACAACACTAAAAAAATCAAAATGATCCGCACATTAGCTTTCGCTTTCCTCCTCTTGGCTGGAGTCTACGCCGAAGAAGTCAAATCCCCAGTTGCCGATGACACTACCCGAGGAGCCCAACCAGGATATTCCCAACAATACCACTACAACTCCTACCCACAAGGAGGAGGACATGGAGCTCACGATCCCTACGGTTACACCTATGCTGGACTCTCTTTCGACCTTAGCACTGGACTTTTCCTCGCTCTCGGAGCCATCATTGTCCTCTTGGCCCTCGCTGCCGGTAAATAAACAGAAATACAAATGGAAATAGAACAACATGATCATCTAAATTATACATGATAAATGAATCCAACTTCCGGTTGAAACTTGACGTAATACTAATTTTCATTCTCATTTTCCTTTTCTCTCTTTGTATAATCAGTCATCTACCCACTCTTGAGCAAAAACTCCGGATACGGAGACAGTTACAGTAACTACGGATCCGCCGGAGGAGCTAGCAGCTATGGATCATACAGATCATACAACTTGGCTGGAACCGCCGAGAAGGTCTTGTCCGCTGTCGAAAAATTGTACGATGCCTACAACAAAGCTCAATAAGTTATAAGGTAAGAGATCATTTCCTTTCATCCAACATCATTACTAGAGTAGAGTAGAAAGTAGTATACAATTGAAATAATTGAGATAATCACCTGTTTCCTCTTTCCATTGTTATTTCATTCATTCAATTCCCTTTCATTTCATTTAAAAAACTTGATTAGAAACCTTTACCTTTAAAAAGTGTAACAATTGTCCCTTTCATCAACATGAATATTGAACATCCTGTAATAGTTTTCACTTGGAGTTTGTAGAATGTAGAATGTAGAACTGGTTACTCTGATTATCATAATCAGTTATTATTGTAAATCGTAATAATAGGAATATCAAACAGGTGTAATTTCTAATTTGCTGTAATATCACATACATAGTTGTTGAGTCTTTTTGAGTCTTGAGATTTGATTACTAATTGTTAATTGTTAGCCATTTCTACTGAATTTGCAAGTCTTCTTATGATTAGACATTAGAATTTAGAGTTTAGAGTTGACAAGATTACGTACTTTCCTACTTTTGTAATATTATGCAGGCCAAATTATGCACAAAACTTAAAATTTGAATAGTAATGAGAGAAAATACCTTTTTCATAGACCTAGTACAAAGTACAAAGTACAAGGTACGAGATACCGTTGGAATTAAGATTTAATAGCCAGAGAGAGAGAGAGAAAATACATGAGCATAATAATGATTATTATTTTATATCAAGATTATTTATCTAATAATTATGAAAATTTCTCTCATACTGTATGATGTACAGTTTACACATAGAAAAGGATACATATTGATACGTTTAATATGGTAGACTAGAGCTAGAGGTAGATTAGATGAGGGATGAGGGAGAAAAGAAGAAGGATCTAGCTGTAGAGAGTTGAGATGAGTTGGTTAATGAGTGACCTAGAAAAAGAAAGCCAACAACTGTACTCTGTGTACATACATGGTTTTTTCTTGTTCTGAATACTAGTCACTAGTCATACTAATAATCATGCATATTGTATTGTATTGACGAACTCCGCGTGGTCCTCTTGTATCGTATGCATAAGAGATAGGATACCCAATACAGAGCACACAGCTGTAGTTGTAGTACGTACAAAGTACGTTGTAGTTTGAGGTGAAAAAAGTAGAAAGAAAGTAGATCCAGTTTGACAGGATTTAGCGACCTATAGGAACTTGAACTTGACCCTTCACCCACTTGTGAGCTCAATCGCTCATACTTGATGCTTGATACTTGATAGTTGATAGTTGATACAGAATCATATTGGCGAATGAGTGTGAGTAAGGTGAAGAGAAAAATATATACGAACTCATGGGTCATTCACATGAATGGCCTGCATGGCTCTCTTACTCCTTATTCATACTCGTACTCGCACTCATATTTCCTGTTTTTGTTGCAAAGTTGAGTTGAGTTGAGCCGAGTTGAGTATTTGATGTAGTAGTTTGATAGTAATGCATGTGTGTGTACGAGTGTACCAGTGTACTAGTGTATGCATGTGGTCGTTAGATATGGCTTGTTCATTATGCACTAGACACTACACACATTTATACTTAAAACACACATTTTCTGACCATCTCATTCTACTATATATTCCATTCCATTGAATGAATGAGGTCGCCACACTGAATGAAAAAAACAACATGTAGGAAAAGTATACAAAATCTTGAGCATATAATACGCAGATATGGAATATGGAATAAAGTAAAAAGTAAAGTAATGTAGAGTAAAGGACTATGACGACAAGTGAGGCAGCGTAGATTGTAGAGCTTAGAAAATTGAGGTCATAATCATATACATGCGTAGGCTCTAGGTTCTGGTACGTATGATGATGATGATGATGATGAGGGAAGATAGTCAGATGATTAACGAGATATACATGCATATAATATAAATATATGCTCATCATTACAATTATGATGAAGCAGAAGAAGATGATGATGATGATTATTAAATTATGTAGTGTGTAGTCTAGCTACTCGGTCAAGTGTTTCCTCCAAATCCTAAACCAAATCCAAATTCCTCATTTACTTTTTGTCCTCTTTTTCGTGGATCCTCAAATCTCAATCCTCAAATCTCGAATCTTAAATCATCTCATTCTTCAACTGTTGCATGAAGATGAATATAAAGATAGTGATAATGATAATGATAAAAAAGAGATTTATGGAATATGTATATAAATGTTCTAATGAATTGTTTTTTCTCTTCTCTCTTTCTCTCTATACAGAATGGATTGCCAGTAGCCAAAAGTCTGTCTCGTCTCTTCTCCTCTTTTTTATTTCTTCGGGCTCCTTCGTCAATTTGATTACTTTTTTACCTCCTTCTACTTCAGCATCCTCATCATTCATCTCAATCTAAGTAGGACTTCTGGATTTCTCTACTCTCTACAAGAAGAAAAGGAAGCTCGGTAGTCTTCTGGACTGATGTGATGTGATGTTTTTGTTTTGTGTTGAGGTGGGATGTGGTGGAGTTGTGATGAAATTGTGAAAAAATCTCAGGAAACTCTTGCGGCTTTTTATTTATAATAATACAACAGATTGTTCCACCATTAGATCTATCTATGGTATTGGAAAACAACGACGGAAATCGGAATCGGTCAAAAAAATATCAATATCAAATATCAAATATCGAATGAATATATATTGCACTATATGCTATTTATAAGACAAGATGGGAATTGGTGGGGACTTACTGACAACTAAAAACAGCCTACCTACCTATACCTACCTTACTATCTACCATACAACCTACATCCTACTGCCCTTACACCTACAATTTTACAATATACAAACATACTTGGACGCCCGACCGTCGACGCGTGGAACAACCAAAAAAAAAACAATACAATGCTCAAAATACTAATGGTTTTCCAGCTCTCTACTTTGGTAGATTAGACTCTAGACTAGACTATATTAGACTATATAGTTTTCTATCCTCTACATTTTCATTTTTCTCTTCTCCTTTTCATTTCTCCCTACATGGACTCTATGGACTTGAAAAGAAACGGGACGACTCTACTCTACAAACATATACAAACCTACAACATACTCCTATTATACAAAAACCTTTTGTAAACATACTTCATGAAACTTTACACATTTTTTTAATTAGCTAGGTGTTTTTTTATAAGAGAGATTTTTTTAACCAAAGACTGACTTTTAACGGACAATTATGACGACTTTTTTTTGAAAGTTGAGATGGTATAGAGTTTATTATTATTTATATTACGTTTTTGCCCGTGGTCATAATAATATTATAATATGCTAGCATTTTTTTTAATTGTATTATGATGTATATTATATAGGTATATTTGAATCATTGAATCAAGTGCAATATACTCAATATCTATACATACATAATCAAAGCCAATTTCCAATATTATTATACAACTAGAGAAAAAAAGTATACTTACTTACAGACAAAACAACAGACGAGAGACATAACAAAAAATATTATTATAGTATTTTTTTATTAATTTACTATATTATTATTATACAAGTATTATGATATTAGTATCATAATATCATAATACTGGGACTAACTAATAATACTATTATACGAGGGACAGTAAGTGTACGATACAACATAACAATACTACTACAGGTGTGTGTGTGACGTCTACGCTTTCCATGACTCACGGCATTTGTCCCTGCCAAATGACAAAATATACTGACTAATACTGTAACTGCTACTACTTCTACTATATTTTTACTGATTACGATGTAGTTAGTAAGTACGTACCATTTTTGTTCAATGCAAAGAGTTTATTATTTTCTATACATATATATTTACTAGTAATAGTAGTTTTTTGTGTTGACGGACAAAATCGGACAATATTGGACGAGTATGACAAACTAGTTGGTGTTCCGACTTCGGTAGGACACATTTTTTGTATATTATTATTATTATGACACATATTATGTTGAACGATGTACGGACGACAAAAAAACAACAAGTTGTTGATGTTTGATTGACGATTAACGATTTTACTCGAATGACCTTTTTTTAGAAAAATACAAAACATGACCTTATTATACATACATAGTTATATCTAAGTATATATATATATATATATCTACAAATACAAGTGAACTTACGAGTACGAGTATGACGTGAGAGAAAGTGACAAAAACCCCCCAATAACCCTCCCCAAATTTTTTATATAAAACAAGAAAAAAAAAGACGAAGAATAAGTGGAAGATGTAACAAAAAAAGACAAAACAAACGAACAAACAAATTAGCTAAAATAACTGTCCAAAACAAATTTTAATGTTGTATTACTCCTCAGTGTTTTTTCCCAGAAACGCGTCCACTGTTATAACACCACAATGCTGGCTCATTGTTTGTTGAACTATTGTTATTAATATATTGTTGTTATCATTGTTAATCGTTGAATATTTTTATTAATATATATATTTTATATATTGTTGTTGAAAGAAAAAAAAGAATTTTGTTATCGAAATATTTATTCCATCCATTGAAAGAAAAATAAAAACCAATTTATTATAAAAAATAATATTAACTTTTTTACTCCTACTAAATAATCATTTATCATACATTATACATAATATTACATTATAAACTTCATCAATTATCAACCACATTACAAAGTATTACAAACATTAGCATGATTATACCCTTTACATTTTACAACAAACAACAATAGAGAGTAACAATCGAATAATATCTCTACAATCTACGGTGTACATAATACATAAGGCATTTTCTCTAACAGTTTACACTTTTTACACCTCCAACTTTTCCATCAGTAATCAGTAGTGATTTCAGATTTTACACACTGTATAAATTATAAATCATTTGAACATTCAAGATTTGTAACAGCACCTCCAAGCTTTAAACTGTTCAAGTTTCAAGTGTCAAACATGTAAATAATTCAAATGTGTAATATTTTACTGAAAAATTGATAGTAGGAAAAATTCCATATACGCGTATACAGATGATATATTATTATGCAGTATTCAATGCTTTCTAACCTGACTGACTTGGAGAAATCCCTTCGTCATCGTCATCATCTCATCTCTCTCTTTTCATTGTTGTTGTTTTCTTGTTGTTTATTACTGCTTTTATAATTAAGCAGTTTTGGTTAGGTGAACTTCGGAAACCAGATTTATAACGGTTTGTGAATTGTGAATTCGACTTGGACTTTTTGACTACTTAAATTGAATTTACCATAAATACTACGTGTATGGTGTAAAGTGTATGCACATCATATTGTGTATTGTGTAGAATAGCATGGTATGGGTATTGAAAAGTTGCCCAGTTAATCTAATCTAATATGTGGTTCATGTACTAGCAACTAGCATTATCATTGGAAAAATGGAAAAGACACGAAAAGATGCCAATAAATTATTGTAGATTGTAGATAGAAAAGACAAGAGAGAAAATACCATATCCCGTTTACATTTAACCCATATACAATATACAATATACAAAATATATACAGACTGCAGACTGCAGACACTGCTGCAATGTATTTAATGGATAAAGGATGATGGATATAATACAACATAATAGAATATAATATAATTCTTTTCAAAATCACCTAAAACCGTAAGATGAACGATGAATCCAAAACAAGGTAAAACAAGTTTATTTAGTTGCCAATTAAACCTGAAACGTTTTAGCATTTATTTACTGTAAATTGTAAATGCTCGACAATCTAAACTCTCAAAACACTGTCGTACTTGGAATTTGGAATATGGATTGGCCAGATATATTTTTTCATTTGAATTCTTCCTGTTCATTCCTCGTTCCTCAATGTACTAATCCGTACATATGGTATAAACTACAAGCTACAAACTCATTCAGTCTTTTTCATTCAAAATTATACAATGTACAAGAAAAAAGGTTATGCAACTTCAATTAGCAAACTTTTAACAAGTTTATGTGATACCTGTTGATTGTTTTTTGGGATCAAAATCAAAATCAAGATCATGGTTCTAGGTTCTAGGGTGAGAAAAATGAAGAAACCGCAATGGAATGTAATTGCATTTGTATTTGTATTGGAATTTTTATTTGCAATAATTCAGTTAATAAAATACTGTAAAACCCTAAATTAATGACTGCACACTGCACAGTGCACAGCTGTACATTGTACAAGCTACAAAAGTTGCAAGCATTAAAAATAAATGAAGAAGGTGCTTCAGTTTTTTTTGCACGTCTTCTTATTAGTATTCAAAAGTACTTGATTTAATTTAATAAGGCTGGTAGCTGTGGTACGGAATAAAAAAGCTGTACACTCAAATTCAAGTGTTTTTTACACAATGAAACAAAACTGCAGAACTGCTGTGGGAGTCAAAATGTTATAGGTTGGAAAAGTTGCAAGTTTAAGACAATTTATACGTTATCCCTTTTTAGTGGAAAATACTCAAATACAAAAACAGACTGAAAACTCATGAAAATTGTGTAGTGTGTAGTACATAGTAGTCTATTAATATTTACCGTTTAATCAAGAATCAAGAATCATCAGTGAGATAATGTAAAATACATAATAATAACGTAGTGCATCGTGATATCACATAATCTAATACATGTGATACCTGTTGATTGTTGATATGTAATATAATATAATATGTAATGTTTTGAGTTTTGAGTTGAGCACATAAAAGTAAACTGTAAAATTTAATAAAGATCTGCATCTTCGCATTTAGTATTTAGTATTTACAGAGCATACCAACTACGAACGAGTTACGACCAACGAATGAATGAATGTGTATATATGTACAATGTAAATCATCTAGTATCTAGTTATAAACATACAAATAATATTGTACATGATGCGAACAAAGTACAAAGTAGTTACTGACGATACAAAATGAGACAAGATGTGCGTTCCAAGTAGGTAATAAAATTAAACATGGAAAATATTGTATACATGCAAATATGTACATTGTACATTTATATTAGTCGTACATAAATAATACACACATAGATACAACAGTAATAATATGTACAAATACAAAACTTTATTACATTTTAAAAGCATCTTCATCACACACATTGTATCACATAATACAAGCTAGAAAAGAACACATCATGCAAAATACATAATACTTTCTTGTATCGGTAGGTATTACAAAATTGTTGTACATAAAAAATAAATGATACACAAGATTTTATGGCTTCCTGTAAAATAAAAATTTTCACACTGTTTCAAAACTATATCAATATTGATTACCGATAATCAAATGTATTACATATTAAGCATTACAAATAACACGTCTTTTATGCTGTTAAACTTTATAGCTGATTATTGATTTGAATTGAATTGATCATTCACTATTTTCACATCTCATATCTGTGCAACACTCAAAGCTCAAATCTCAAATCGTGTGACTCTGAAAAAAGGAAAAAGAATGACCGAAATTTATAGAAGTGCCATATAAAAGAACTAAAATTACCGATTAATGCTGTTGAATCTGATCCATAATATGTTGTATTATTATTTATTATGCATCTGTATATTTGGTGTTTCTATCCAATATTTTAATTTATGACCCATAAAATGCCCACATAAATGGGCTACACGAACACATTTAAAACTCGAGGTTAAATTTAAATTGGTCAGTGTCAAAATTGAACTGATTCTTCAAAGTACATGTGAACTTTGTTTGAGAGGATTATTCTCGTCTCCTGTATAAAATAGTGATATAGGAAAAAACTGGCAGGATTACAAAATTTTAATTATAATATCCTCTATTTCTGGTTGTTTGAGGTTTGAGATTTGAGATTTGAGGTTGGAGTGACTATAATCATATATAATTTTCAATATTACAGCAGATTTGAGACCGAAACAACAGAACCACCCGTTCTATTCATACTAATGATAGTGCATACAGTGTATAGTTGATAGTCGTTAGATGCACCAAAGGAAAAATATTACTGAGTAAAACTAATTATTTAGGAACAAAAAAGGCCATGTCTTTTGAACAAAGACCACACTGGAGAGAAATGGAGCTGAGAAAATGAGAAAATGTTTGTGTATATATAGGGTACATTATACATTGTACATACAATATGCGTAAGCACTGTGTATGATGCACTTTGTTGTGTAGCTCATACACACATTTTCGAGTGCACCTACAGCGCTAACTACTGGTGTTTTCGTGTTTCATTGTTGGCTCTTGACTCACTAGCAAATTATATTACATTGCAGTTTAAATTAGTAAAGTCAGCGTGTCTAACGTTTTTTTGTTTTTTTACAAAGAAATGCAACTTAAAGTTCACCATATGGGAAAGAAATTAGGACAGCTCTAATCATCAAAATAAGAAGGTGCTGAACAAATGAATGGAAATTTGAACCAATGGCAATCCTTTTTCCATTTTTCTTTAGGGATGAAACTCAATATCTCAAAAAGGTTTAATACCCGTAACAGGTTTGACGGCGAGTTTTTGGCGGGAAAAAACTATTATATTTTCAATTTTTTTTTCCATTTCAAGTTTTATTGTGGTGTTGAAAATTGGGATGGATGAGATATGACAATTGCTCAAAAGCCAAAATCCCGGATTTTAAGCATTTGTTGGCCGTTTTTTATACATAAAATCCGTATTATCCAAAATTACGGATTACAAATGTAAACATATGTGACAAAGTAAGACAAATTCCAAGCACACGTGCGGAATTTTGAATTTGAACTGAACTTTAATGAACAAAGCCCACCGAACTTTTGTCACAATGTTTAATTGGACATTATCAAGTAATCGCTTTTTTATGTTGTCATTTACATTGTTTCATGTTTTCAAGGATCCTCCTTGCAAATTTTACTACTCATGAATCTATATCATTTCTCATTTCTTTAGAAGCAACTTTGAATATTCGACTGCTGGGAAATTCCACTTGTCCAGAAAAACGTGAATAATGTCGAAGCAATTGTGTTTGGCCGCCATCTGTTTACTACTCGTGGGATTTTCCACTTGTGATCCGTCACCAAGTGAATCCATCTCCAGCAAAAATGTTGTCGAAAAATCAGAAGCCGTGGTCGTGGAAAATGAAGCAGAAGGTGCAGGGCCAAGTCTAGTCAGAAAAGAACGACAGATGGGTGTAATTTACAAATATTTACGATTTACAATATACGGTTTAAGTGTATTTATTATTTATTGTTTGATCATGTGAAATGTGAAATGTACAAAAATTAAATGGATGTTTCTTTAGTAATTGAATATCGATCAATGAAAATTATTTCATTTGTGTTAAGTACTTCGTACATCTATATCCATGTATTTTTTACTTTTAGGGCTACGGCGGTTGCGGTTCTTGTGGTTCCCACCTGGACTGTGCTGATTGTGGTGGAGGAGGTCTGTCACTTATAAATATTTTAGTGCATTGTTCCTTTTTTTTAAAAGTGGAGCCAATAATAATAAGTATCGTTCAACTTCCCACGCTGAGTGTTCAGTTGATTTTTTTCATTTTCGGTATTTTTGTTTTAAATTTGTCCATTTATTTTTTCCAGGATGGTCTTGTTATGATGGTGAATGCGTGGAGGCAATACCCCGACCTGATTGCGCCTATCCTTGTAATTCCAACGCGGACTGTCCTTGTGGAGGAGGTCTGTCACTTATAAATACAAAATATTCTAGTGCATTGTTCCTTCTTTTTTAAAAGTGGAGCTAATAATAAGTACTGTTAAAGTTCAACATGTGTCGTTCAATTTTCCCACGCGAAGTGTTCAGTTGATTTTTTTCATTTTCGGTATTTTTGTTTCAAATTTGTCCATTTATTTTTTCCAGGATGGTTATGCTATGGTGGGAAATGCACCTTGCGACGAGGTGGTAGATGGTGGTGGGGTTAATCAACGAGTATAAACTTTGCAAGTGAACTTTTTGAATATGAGAGTCGAAAACTATAGAGCGAAAATTATTATGCGTGGTAATGACTCCGCACAATGTTACATGACAAAATTTTCCATACATTCATAAATCATTAACCATCCGTGTTCAAAAATTCAGTGCATTTAGTTGTAACTGCACAAATGTCAAAATAAAAATAAACTCGCTATATTTTAACAATTTTTCTCGTCAATATAATGAAAGTAAACAAAATGGCTTACTTTGAAGACCTTTCGAGGCCAAAAAGCTCTCAGTGGACAGGCACTTAAAATTCCGACGCATAATGTCCGAAAATGGAAAGCTTTTACAGTAAAAAAAACGGTCAAGAACGTCCTTTTTCTCCCACATTTTAGCTAATTTTGAAAATGAGCGACCGACCGCAAAACCTTGGGCAACTGAAAAAAACCTTGGGCGACCGACACTTTCTCCGTTTTCATGTAAAACAATAGACGTCGACTGTGAAAGTCCATCCCTAATAATTAAAAGCAAAAACTTTGTTTTCTTTTGACCTCATTTATAGTCCAGAACCCAAAGTCCAACGCTCAAACATTTCAAAATTGAGGTTGTAGTTTAAACGGAGCCACAAAACCACGGTTTCAATTTTCCCTGTACATTCGTTAGTCATTCATCTTACTATTGTATTAACTTAGTATTAGTTATAACTGCAACATTGAAAGCCGAAATTCATGCCACCATAATAAAAGAAAAATGTTCTTGTTGTTTTTGTTGCACCGAATTTCATTTTTCGTTCCCGAGAAAAGTTCCTAAATGAATAAATAACTGACCAAATTATCCAATTTCTGCCCTCTTATTCCCTGCAGAATAAATAAAAAATATGCTTGCACAAATTGCCCAACTCCTGTCTTGTGTTTTGTGAGTATCTCACATTTCCCCTGTGGCATTTTTTCTGCCTTCTTTCGATACTTTAACCGCATTCCATAATCCATATTCCATGCAAATGAAATGGAATTTCAAGACAGGCAAAACTCATTGAAAAAGGCACATTCAAATTTATTATTAACAAAATTCTTGCTTCTTGGGAACCATTTAAACTGTCTTCTGGTTTTTGAACTACAACAATAAAACTCATGCTAAAAAGAAGCACAAAATTAAAATAAAGCATCATTCTGTATGCTGTATTCCGTATTCCGTATTCAGCATTCTGCTTGTAATAATGATGATGCGCATTGTCTTGTAAAGTATCTCTTGTTGTTGTTGTGGTAATCAAGTGTTAAGTTTTTATCCTTGGAATTTTAATCTGCGGGATTTGTAGCGTTTGTATTATCTGTAGTAGTAGCAAGAATATTAAGCTGTAGTAATAGAGAGGTTTAAGCTACATGTTGCCAAGTAAAGAGAAAAATACGGGGAAAAAATATTGTCATCAGCGGATGAGTTTGAGCGAAAAATTAAGAAACGTAAAATAAAATTTTGTCCCAGTCGTGTGCACTTTATAGAGTCTAGAGTCTAGAGTCTGAGTCTAGAGTCTATAGCCTATGCCGTATACAGTGTACAGATATAATGTACACTTTTGTTTCTTCCTAATAACTAGCAGTACTACAGTTTTGTACATTGTGTAGGGTATAGCTAAATGAAGAGACGGTAGGCGGCAGGATGTCTGATGAATGAAACTGTTTCATATTCAACATTCTACATTCAACATTCAATGTTCAGTGTTCATGGTTTACAAAAGAACTCATTTCCAAAATGTATCTATTCTACGTTTTACGTTTTACGGATAGATTAAAAAAAATTTATAATTAAGAAGTTGGAAATGCTCTGTTCTAATCGACTGTCTACTGCCTAGTCTTTCACGTCACAGACGTTCACGATTTCATGGCTCCATTTCTACTTTTATGAAATCATTTGCACGAATAACACTTTTGCTCATTGCTCATACACCATACAGTATACTGCACCAGACCAGACCAGAGAACGACAAGAAGACTGGACAGCGGACAGCAAGGTTTTTTTTTTTGAATATCTGTATTTAGTATTTGATGTGTGACTTCATGTTCCTTTGAACTTGTAACTTTTAATGAAACCACAATGCACAATACACAATACAAAATGTACAAGAGGCAGTAAACATGTAATATTTTTGTTTTTTCATTATGACGATACAAATTTGTGATTACTGATGACTCTGATCTCTGATCTCTGATTACATGAACTTGTTCAACCTTCTTGGTGAAATACGGCATACGGAATAGGGACTAGCTATCATAATGCATTATATGTAATTTACTGCACATGTAATACACATTCATGGTTTAATTTTTTAAATAACCCAAATTATTCCTGAGATGGTCAGTGTGTAAATGTGTAAAGGGAGCGTCTTGAACAAACATCAAACATCTGTACAATGTAAACATTACACACTAAACACAAGAGACAGAAACAAAATGATAATATCTAATTACATGATACATGATGTTACTTTGAGTTTTGAGTGCTTCGTTTGTTTTTCATAACACATGAGACATTAGACATTAGAAGTTAGACGTTAGGATGCCCAAGTGTAAATTGTAAATGTAGTACGACACCTACATTTATGAGAAGTTCGTGTACATGATTACAGTCGTGCCTTGACAAAAGAATGGAAAAGATGTAAACCACAGAAAAAATAGTATAAATGCATCAGGTAATTACTGCAGGACGGTGGACGGCGGACGTTGCTGTTGTAAAAAGATGTGAGCAAAGTAAACAATGTGCATTATGAGAATTTATTATTATTATCTATTTACTATTGTGTCCACTTTCTGAACGAATGACTTACTCTAGACTCTAGACTCTTGGCTCTAGAACTTCACTGTCACTGTACACTGTACTACTAACCGGCATTTGCTTTGAATGAAGCTCGGACTATCATCTAACTAACATCATAATAAGGAACAGAAAACAGACATTTTCAATTTAGTCTCATGATGCATGATTACACTTTCATACGTGCACTTATCTTATTCTCATAATCAAATTCCATTTCCTTTTGCTTTTACTTTTTTAGCTGTACTGTGAATATGTGTACACATAATATCTACTACATGCATTCAAATTTCAAATGATCTCATTTGTCAATTTCACAATCCAATCTACCGTTCACTTTGGCTAGAATCTAGAATCTAGAATCTAGAACTGTCGGACTGAATAGCTCTATTTATTACAATTTATTGTACAAAATTTACCATTTATCTTTGATAGCTGATAATAATTAAACATTATAATAGGAAAACGAAACTGTAATACATTATGGACATACATTAGATATTGGTCAGAAATACACTCTAAACTCTAAACTAAAGTATCGCGTATCAGCACTAAAATTGTTTATGATAACGTAAAATCCGAATGCGAATGTTTATTTTGAAATGATTCCTTTCGGATTTATGAAAATTCAATGTGATTAAACCTGCCATTGAAGTTTTACGACAAATTTATTACAAGCTACCTGCAGCCTGCAGTCTACAGTACACTAAATCTGTGTCCTGCTTTCGAAATTTAAAGCTGAACATTGATCATTGAACCCTAGAATATGGAAAATGGAACATGTAACATCTTTCGTGTTTATATTTTATGGCTTGTTGTGTGAGTGAAAATATCTATTTTCTATTCACATTGACTTTGGTCATTTATTACAGGATTTAATACGTATATTACGAGTTATTACTCTAATGTGGATTGTGGATATGTGACTCTGGTTTTCCGTTTTACATTGTGCATCATTTATATTTATATTTATGGAGTTTGAGATTGCTTTAGTTAATACAGACGTGCTATGTCAAATTTCAAACCTCGTACAAAGTTCAAAATACAAAATTTCAGAATTTCGAAATCTCAAACACTGTAGGACTGAGGTTCTAGCTATTCTTAGCTCTGTAAGATTTATATAGAAGAACTACTATTTTTTAGGCTACTAAATTAGTACAAAAGTATTACGTTCATTTAGGAAACACTCATATTTGACAGATGGTTCATCGTTCAGCGTTCAGCGTTCATAATTCTTAAATGTAGGAGATTCTCTCTAATATCTTTAAAATACGAGTCTGAATTCCGAATTCCGCGTAACTGATTCAACGTACTAAAGAATGATACACACATTTGAAATAAATGGTTCTCCAGGGAGAAAATTTATCGTAGAAATCATAAAATCAAAGGAAATTCCTCTAAACTCCAAATTTCAAATAAATTCTTCAAATAGATTCTTGATTTTACGTTTTCCCATTACAAAGTACCAAATATCAAATATCAAATAAAATTGAGGATTGAACATTGAGTATTGAGGTTGCCATTAATTAGATTGAACTTTACAAATTTCAAGTACCCATTCAAGACTCTTGACTCTTGACTGCATAATTATGAAAATAGCTTTTGTTGGAATGCCAATGACCTAGAAGTAAAGAATCGGCACACATTACACTTGCTATTTGGCTTCCGATTGAGAATAATTGAGAATTGAGAATTCGATTGGTATGGAGTATTAGAAACAAGAAACAAGTCAAGACTCAAGAATAACAATGAACAGCAGATGCAGAATAATTGAGTCAATTTTCTCACTAATCAAATTTAAACTCTACAGATGACTTTTCTATGTATATCGCTTCATACTTTATGTACCTCCATGCGGAAGCCCAAAATGCCAAACTCGAAGTTCCAACCTCCAAGC
The DNA here is from genome assembly GCA_034698265.1 of Sminthurinus aureus. NCBI lineage: Eukaryota > Metazoa > Arthropoda > Collembola > Symphypleona > Katiannidae > Sminthurinus > Sminthurinus aureus. The sequence goes on along the minus strand of JAQGBH010000310.1, from coordinate 5,505 downwards.
TCCAAACGCCAAACCCAGAATGAGGCATCATAATATTAGACTTATGCCAAAAGGAGAAGGAAAACGTAAGGTAAGCAATAGCTTTAATGAAAGAGTGAGGGAGAGAGAGGATAGGAAGGATCATTTGCTTGAGAAATAGACTGAAATTTATTTAAAAGTAAATGAATTGAATATAAAAGATACAAGATACAAAAGATTAAAGTAGATGGAAGATGGACTATTTCTACATCTATATTATAGAAAATGATATACAGTAGATGTAGTTGTAATGTATAGGTTTATTATTACTCATATATGATATATGATATAAATTACACTGTACACTGTGTATTGTGTATCTTTTCAATTTTGATATCCGGATCTGCTCAAGAGAGCATAACGAAAAAATGCAAATATAACGGGCCAAGGAGTCGAAGCGAAACAAAAGGTTTGAAACACTTGTAAAGATCTCTATTAAAACTAGAAAATATAGAGTACACAGTATATAGACGGTACATAGTTTATATCATATAGCGTATAGGGTAGGATGTAGGAGCAATTCAATCTTAAAGTGTAAATATATCCACTACTTAAAAGTGTACATGGAACATTGTACATTGTACATTCTACATCTTCTTCTATTCATCAATGATTATGCAGGTATGAACAAAAGATAGGGCCAAAAGTTTGGGGCTCTCAACCGAGTACATTCATTCAGAGACCGTCGTAAAGTCAACTTCATAAAGAATCAACAAGTTTAGAGTTTAGAGTTTACACCTCGACCTCCTCGTCCTAGCTTTGTAGTTTGTAGATATAAATAGGAAAATCTAATCTGATACTGTTTGAGTGTGTGTGTGTGCTATTTTAAGATGATCATTGAGATTTAAATCAGATAAGGAATAATAATAGTAGCAACAACAACAGTGATACGAAATAAGAAATAGTAAATAGGACATAAGGATAATTATTGGAACAATTAAAAAGTTAAAAAGTTTAGCGGTATGAATAAAATACACAATCAACAAATTCCAGTCGGGCCCAGTAGGAAACAAAAACAACCGGCAAATCAATCGATATGATTTCTCGCTACTACACTGCTGCAATCATCTCTGTCCTCATCACATGGTCAGTTAATTGTTAATTACTTGTTTTTATTTTCCTTTTAAATGTTTTGCAACCAGGAACACGTTTACGCTATGTGTTTTCAATAAAAAATGATATGTAAAAGGATGAATTTTCAAAAAAAAAATTAATCTAGCATACAACTTTTATACATTTCGACAGCTAGATTTAAAATGTATCTATATAATTTGTGGCGGGTAACCTGTTGTAACGCATCAATAATCAATAATAAAGACATAAATGTTTTATATTTTTTTATAACTTTCCATTGTCCATTATTCATTATTATGCTTGTCAGTTTAAAGTTTTACTTTGAGTGTGATCTCTGATGTTTGATGTTTTTCGACTTTCAATATTATGTTATCTATTTTGTACATTGTCACTCAATACGAAATTGACGTGAACTCAAGGGATGAAAGTGAATAAAATGTACTATACACTATACACATAAAATATCTCTTTGTACTCTTCATCACCAAAACATAAAAGGATCACGGAAAACTATTTGAGTGGAAACTATCCATTTGCGCTTTACTTATTGTGTGCCTCACTAAAGTCGTATGTTGCATTCTGCATTCTGTATACTATATACTGTACACACAAAACATCAAAAAATACATTTATTGTGGTTCATGGACAAAGTCCGTAACCCGTAATGCGTTTTTGATGGTAAATGGTAAACTGGTAAAATGGTAAAATGTGGAACTGGATTATGTGAAATTTACTATACCAGTCCGTAGTCCATGGAAGCGCGTGTAATGTTCCTGTTCATGTTCATGTTCAATGTTCAGTTGATGTGTGTGTGCCTTAATGGAAATTTGTTGTGTGGTGTTAGGTGCCTGGAAGGAATAAGATGTATTCCACTTCCGCTTCCAGGATCAAAATCCAAATCCGAATCCGAATCAGAAATTGTCGCTGTTACACCACCAAAATTCTACCAGACAAGAATGCTCAAAGAGACTTTGTCTGACTCGGCTGATGCTTATACTTATCCTGCTCCTTCTCTTGCTCCTGCTGCTGCTGACGGTCATGACCACGAATCGGATTTCCTGCAGGCTGAGTCAAAAATCTGGAAACGTAATACATTTTGTCTCTTCACTCTTCACATATGTAAATATCATACTAGATACTAGATACTATACACTATATATTATATATTATACATGATATGTAGACATCTAGCTCACGTACCTTTGAAGATAAAAATGCTTGTAACATTTTCCTCTGTATAATATAATATAATACATGTACACTGTACAAATGTGTGTAGGAGTTTGCTACTATTTGATGGAATATTGAATTGAGAATTCAGTTTATAGGGTTAAAGTTGTGGTGAAAGAGTTATGAGGGACTTTAAATCAATAAAATTATCATGGTGTGGTGATTTGGTTCAAGAGATTTAGGAACTGGTGGAGGTGGAGGTGAAGCTGGAAAAGAAGTAGGAGGTAAAGAAAAAGAATTGGATGGCAGAAAAGGACGAAAAGGTTGGGAACTGATTTCAGCCTCATCTGATGTGATCCCAGTGGCTGAGAATAATTTTACTCTTCTCTCCTCATCCCCTCGATATCAAATTGATTCAATATCACCAAATCGCAGAATCACGTCTAATTTTTTATCGTCTGACCAGAATATCCAAATGAGGCTGAATAAACTCGAGTATGCAATTTCCTATTTTCTATCTCTACATTCTTGATTCTCGATATTTGATTTTGTTTTACCATCAGCCATAATTCCATTTTGAGTTTTGATAAATTACACTCTTTATAGAAAATTCTTTATAGCATTAGTTCCCAATTCCCAATTCCCAAGCATGATCCAAGGAAATTTGGAAATTTTGGAGTTTCGGAATTTTTTGTATTCTGGAATCAAGAATCAAGAATCAAGGAAAAAAACTAATGGCCATTCAATTTTTATTTTGTGCACAGATATTATTTCGGGGGCCTTCGGATATTTGAAGAAGACTGTCGTCAACGTCTGATCTGTGAAATGTCCCAGGATCCAGCCAAATTTGCGCCACTCAGTGCTGCCTTCTTGGATGAAACGAGGTAAGAATTCAGAGTTCCAAGTTCCCAGTGCAAAGCTGATACGAAGTTTCTATGGTATCTATAATCTAAAATCTATAACAAGTAATGAGCTGAAAATGCTGAGAAGAGCCGTACACAAAATACAAAAGGAGAGCAAAAATACAGTAGAAAAGAGAAAAAGACAATTGAAACATATAGAAAACGTCTGATCTGGTCTGGAAATGGGTGATACTACAGATTACAAAATAATTTTCTGCTTGCTGCGATTTGGTATTTGATACTTGGTATTCTAGACAACTAGCACACTTCACAGTTCATTAACTGGCCAACCGTTATTTAATTTCTCTCATGCTGCAAATACTAACTAAATGCTGGTACATTGTTTCTGTCTACTGTACAATGTACAGTGTACAATGCACAATATAACATAATATATAATGTATATTGAACATTGAACATCGTCACATTCAAAGGGTTTTTACCATTTCCAATCAGTGTACAATGTACATTATACCCATTACATCCAGATATGCTTCCTTACGTTCTTATTTGTTGAGAAAGACAAGGAAAAATGACAAGAATTTAGAATCTAGAATCTGCTTCTGCGGGTCAGTTGAACTCTGTGTTAACAGTTAACGCTCTAACAATTTTACCAATTTATGCACGCATTTGATAATTTGATGGATATTTACACGTGCAGAAAGCTACGCATCTGTTTGTAAAATTTAAAGTGTAAAGGAGAGCATATAAATTCAATCTTCTGTAAGTATTTTACACTGTACAATGTACAATATTAACTGTATTTTTTCAAGGGTTAATTAAAGTGTTACCCAGTGTCTAGTATCTAGTGTCCCGTCATACATGTCTAGAACACACAATGTACATAAAATTTACAACAGACAGTACACGACTCACCCGTGCGTGGCGGGATATGGACGTGATAAGGACGAGAAAGGGAATTTTTATACAAAAAAGAAAATCCCTTTGGGATTTATTCATCGTTCAGCGAGTATCGGATTTATGCAACTCCCTGCTCCCTGGCTTCTCGTATGATTATAAATTTACAATAAATATGAAATGTGATTTATGTAACCCGATAAAAACTTTTGTACTCTGATCACACGCTGACTGACTTTGACTTTGACATTGACGTTGACTTTTGCGCTCGTTTTTTTCATACATGTGATGACGCTTCAAGTTTCCTATTTACAATTTATAGAATACACATTGAGTATGATGTATAAACTGTGGAGTACTTTGTATGTAGAAGGGAACCAAAACGTTTTTCTTATTCAATAAGATTAAAAATCGCTTATTTTTCAACTAGAAATTCAATGCTCGAGTTTCGAGTCTTGAGTATTTGTGACTTGTGTATAGAGACTTGAGACTTGAGTCTTGAGACGTACAGCGTTGCCTTAACAACGGATTTTGAATTTTGAATACATGCAAATTGTTAAAAGACAGGAAAAGTTGAAAGTCAGGAGGAACGGAAACGTAAAAGAAAATCCGGATTTGGTTTGGTAGGATTTAAAATGTAGATTCGGCAGAGTCAGAGTCAGAGTCGGGAACCAGAAATTCCATTGGATTGGATTGGATTGGTGGTAATAACACTGTACACTGCACTCTGCACAGTGAAGCTGCTCGGGGCATGGCAAATACTAAAGTACACATGTATTTTATACTATTGGAAAAATACTTGATACTTATAAAGATGAAGTGAAACGTCGCAAGCTTTATTTCATCCTTGGTTGAACGGTGAACGGCTTAGAGGTTATATTATTATATATTGTGTGTATTACACATTACTCAGTTTTATTTACAAATTCACAAACGCAGAACTTCATTTCCCGACAATACATGAGTAATAATACATGCAAAACATATAGATAGATTCATTTTGTGTTTATCATCATAGTTATGTGCTCTACATTCTACATTCTACATTCTACATCTTTAAAAGAAAATCCACTACTGATTCAATTTTTCTCCGACTACTTACTGCAACAACAACTACTTTGTTCTTCTTACTTTGTTAGCATTAGCATTAGCATGCAGAATGCAGAGACTGAGAAGTGAGAACGTCTTGGATCTCGGATCTGCTAATCTATTACTCTACAGGGAACAGCTCAGATGAATCAACACTCTATTTTAACATTCACTCTATATACCCTCAAGAACTTTCCTCACATTATCATACGCATAATACATATTCACAATATGGGTATCTGTACGAGTTAGGGAAATAGTTGAGCACAACTATTTTTTAGGAGCCCAAAAACGCCATAGGATTTATTGCTGTCCTACAAAGACATAAAATCACCCATTCAAAAAATTCCATCCCCCTATGGGTGGGGCTGGGAGGAGGTCAAAGTTCCCATTT